>JARVZY010006264.1:0-26879 GCA_030686995.1 Artemisia argyi
TTTTTGTTTTTGTTCGGTAATCGGCGAATGCAACCTTCATTACATCCAAGTCGTTACACCCGCTTTTCTTAGCACGATCCTTCATGTAAAAAATAATTGACATGTTAAAAAAAAAATACGTCACATGTTAAAAAAAAATACGAGACATGTTAATAAAAAAAATACGTCACATGTTAAAAAAAAAATACGAGACATGTAAAAAAACAAAAAAATACCGCTTGTTGGTAAAAGCCGTTAAAAAGTCCCATGGCCGCGTTCAGTGTCTTCCACTTGGTATACAAGCCATGAAATGTCCGTGAAGTTGATCCAAGAGTTGTCGTGTAATGCTCCAAAATCCGGTTCCAAAAACTATCACACTTTTGATCATTACCGAATTTTTTACATTCGGATACTTGAACCCATGCTTTCGCCAATGCAACCTCTTGCTCTTGCGTCCAAGTTTCTCGCGTCTTTTTTGTACCAACCTTTTTCTTGCCCCTTGCATCCACTTCTTGAACTTCTTCGTCGTCGTCTTCATCTTCCATTTCTAATAAAGTATAAATTGTAACAAATTATTAAACGATCCATAAAAAAAAAAAAAAAAAAAAAAAAAAAAAAACGAGACAAATTATTAAAGGAAAGAAAATATACCAAACGATTTTGGTTCTTGTGTCTCGGGTATGACCTCATCATCTTCACGATTGTTAAAAATACCAAGTTGGTCCAAATCCATCGACCTTGACATGTTGTAGAGTTGTGGATTCATCGGAGGATTGCCCATAAACAATAGATGTGGAGACGCGGGGTGTGGCACATAATATTGATTCGGGGATGGTTGAGAAAATTGATTTGGGGATGGTTGAGATGGTTGAGAAAAATTGATTTGGGGATGGTTGAGATGGTTGAGAAAATTGATTTGGGGATGGTTGAGATGCTTGAGAAAATTGATTTGGGGATGGTTGAGAAAATTGATTTGGGGATGGTTGAGAAAATTGATTTGGAAGAAAATTTTGTGATTGCGGATAAACCAATCGACTAGGTTGGGATCGGGTTTGTTTGGGGTTAGCCATTTTTTTTGACTTTCTTGAATCCATAGTTGATTTGGAAGAAAATTGTATGTATGTAGTTGTTTTGGGAAGAAGATGTGAAATGGTTGATTTGGGAAGAAGAAAATGGTGTATGTATATATAGTTAAAAAAAGAGATTTTTTTTTTTTTTCAAAAATTTGACCGTTTGATTCTTGGTTTCCACACAATTCATTCGGCAAATGTTACCGAATTTTTGGTTTACCGATTTTTGCCGAACGGTGGCATCGGTGTTGCCGATTTTTGCCGATTTTTGCCGAGCCTTCACCGAGCCCACTCCCTCCACTCTTATTAGTTGAGATATTAGAAATAGTTAAAGCGGTTAAGCCAAATGATTTTATTTTGTAATTATTAGCTTCCTAGCTTCCTAACTAATTTGATTTTTATTTTCTTTAGTTTTTTTCTCTCTCTTTCTGCATGGGGGAATGGCAAGAGGTGCCGCCTAGGCGGTCCAAAGGAAGACAACGTACGAATGGGGATCCAAAAGGGATGGGTGATACCACTAAGTTCTTTATATCCAATATTCCAACGGGGTGCAATCCATGGGAGATGTCGGGGTTCCTGGGGTGTTTTGGGGAGGTCGTGGGATCGTACATTGCCAGGAAACGCGACAAGGAAGGTAACAGGTTTGGGTTCGTAACTTTCAAGAAGGTCAGGAATGCTGTGGATCTTGAGAAAAGGATGAATGGTGTGAAAATGGGGCAGTGTAGATTAAGAGTTAATATCGCGAAGTTTGCTGCGGAAAATATTGGTCTATGGGATTCTGAGGAGAAGTCCAATCTGAACAAAGAGAGGTTAGAGGGCAAGTATGGAAGGAATTTTGATACTAAGGAGGAGTCGAGACGTCCTAGGGTTTATGTGCAGCCAAGACAATCTGGGGTGGGGTTGTCTTTTAAAGATGCCCTAGATGGTAAGGCAAGGGTGAGTCCAGGAAAGAAGGAGGAGTATTCGTGTAAATCTATTGAAGTCCCAGATAATGTGGTGGCTTTCTTTGAGATCAGAAGGAAGTCCTTGATTGGGAGAGTTTATGATTTGATGACCCTTTCTAGTCTAAATAAAATCCTGGCTGAGAATGGGTTTGGTGGGTTCAATATTGTATATGCTGGTGGTCTATCGGTTCTGTTGACATTCCAGGATGAAGATGAAGCGATGGCCTTTCTGATGAAGAAGGAGGATTGGAGTAAGTGGTTCTCGGTGCTGGATGTTTGGGTTGGACAATCCTTAACCTTCGAAAGGGTGGCTTGGCTTAAGGTCCATGGTGTGCCAATCAACTTGGCTACTGATGAGATTTTTGACGACATTGCTAGTCAGTTTGGTAAAGTAATCCATCCTTCCCAACTTTGCTTAGAGGATGGTGACATTTCAGAAGGCCTTGTGGGGGTCCTCGTTGGTGATGGTGCCAAGATTAATGATTCGGTTAATCTAATATGGAAGAATAAGATCTTCAAGACGTGGATTTCGGAGAGTTCGGGTTCGTGGGACCCTGAATGCATTGGTACTGTGGTTAGGAAGGAAGTGGCTGTTGAAGTCCCTCTGGATAAATCGTGTGATACGGTGATGCCGGAGTTGGTGCCTGATCCGGCTCCAGTGAACGTTATTGCTGAGGATACTCCGGTGGATATTTGTCTAGAGGATGGTGAATTTAGGTTTCCCATGCATGGAGTATATGGAGAATCGCAAAGGGTGCATGGGGAGAGTCAAGAGACGGCTCCTCATGATGATGTCTTTTTGAAAAAGGTGGATTTTGATAAAGTGGGTTTGGGAGGTTGCGAATTTCCAGATGTGGGGGAGGGAAGTAGTGTTATTAATGGGTTGGACACAAATAATGAAGTGGGCCTAAAGAGTGTTCCCAATCCTGGTATTGTTTTTTCATCCCTTGGTATTGGGCTTAAGCCCAATAGAAAGCCTGGTGTTAAGATTAAAAGGAGTCATAGGGCTAAAGTTTTTAACCAAAGCCCTGTGGAGAACTGTCGACCTAAAAAAAGAACCAGACAAGAAGATGATGACCCCTTTGATCTAGATAGGTTTATTGGTATTGTGAAGAATAACGCTTTGGCTGATTCGAATGTGGAAAATGGGATTGATGGTCTTTCCTCATCGGTTCAAAGTGAAGAGGATGAAGCTAAGCAGGATGGTCAGGTGGAGGTTGCTATTGAAAAGGAAATTGAGAACACTATTAAGGTCGGAGCTGTTTTGGGTGTGGACCTGGCTTCTCATGATGTGTTGGTGCGGAAGTCCATTGAGGAAGAAGGTACTAATGTGGTTAAGTTATGAATTTTATCTCTATCAATGTGAGGGGTTTAGGGGGGTTGGATAAGGTTCCTTGGCTTTGTAAGTTAAAGAAAGATCATGGGGTGGATTTTATGGCGGTCCAGGAGTCGAAGGTGGAAGACTTGTCTAGCTTCAATGGGAATAGAATCTGGGGTAATAATAATTTTGGTATGGATTTTGTGGGCTCGGTTGGGCAATCGGGGGGTTTGTTGTGTTTGTGGGATAAAGGGGCGTTCTCCCATAGCTCGACTATTAAGAACCGCAATTTTTTACTTGTCTCTGGGATGTTGAAAGGCCTTAATGAGGTTATCAATGTGCTGAATGTGTACGCTCCTCAGGGAGTGGTAGCGAAACGTGCTCTTTGGGAGCATATCGGCGCTTTGGTGGCTTCTTCTAGTGGCATGTGGGTGATATTAGGAGATTTCAATGCGGTTAGGTTTCCAGAGGATCGTTTGGGTTCGGTTTTTAAGAACTCTTGTGCGCGGAATTTTAACTCTTTTATCCATAGTTCGGGGTTAATGGAATACTCTATGAAAGGGAGGAGGTTTACTTGTTCTCGGGATAATGGAAAGAAGCTGAGTAAAATTGATAGGTTCCTGGTGTGTTCTAATTTTTTCAACAAATGGCCGGAGGCTTGTCTTAGAGCGTTGCCCAGCCTTCACTCGGATCATTGTCCGTTGTTGCTTACGACGGTCTCCAAAAACTTTGGTCCAAGACCGTTTAGAATATTTAACTCGTGGTTTTCTAAGCCGGGTTTTGAAGAGGCTGTGTTAGATGCAGCGGCTTTGGTTAATTCGGGGGATCCCCCTGATGTTTATCTTTCTAAGAAATTCAGACGGATAAGGGAAAGTATTAATAAGTGGAACAAAGAGATGTTAGACAAAGAGAACGTGGACGAGGAAGCTGCTAGGGTCGAGATTGAAAATCTTGAGTCTGAAATGGAGGTTAGAAGTCTCTCGGAGGAAGAGGAATGGATCTATGTCGAAAGTAAGAAGGTGCTGAAGGAAAATGTGAGTAACAAACAGTTGGATATGAAACAACGTTCTCGGGTGAGATGGGCTCTCGATGGTGACGAGAATTCCAGTTTCTTTCATGGTATAGTTAATTGTCGTAAGGCTTGTAATAACATTCCAGGTCTTATGGTTCAAGGGTCTTGGGTCTCGAAGCCAAGTTTGGTCAAAAAGGAGGTGTTTATTTTCTTTAGGAACCGTTTCGTGGAGGAGTTATGTGATAGACCTACTTTGGAGTGTTGGAACATAAAGAGGATCGAAGAGACTGATATGGAGTGTTTGTCCGGTAGTTTTTTGGTCTCGGAGATCAAATCGGCGGTTTTTGGATGTGGAGAGGATAGAGCTCCGGGTCCGGATGGGTTTAATATGAGATTTATTAAGCGTTTTTGGCATCTCTTTGAGCAAGATTTCGTGGACATCTTTGGAGCATTTTTCAGCAGTGGTGAGATTAATTTGGGTTGTGGATCTTCGTTTATCACGCTGGTCCCTAAAGGTCGTGATTCTATGGAGCTGAATAACTTTAGACCTATTAGTCTTGTGGGGGTTATTAGTAAGACTATCTCTAAGGTTTTATCTAACCGTCTCAAGTCTGTTATGGGCAAAGTGATTTCGAATTCGCAGTCTGCTTTTTTAGAGAACAAATTCATCCTTGACGGTCCTCTGATCATCAATGAGGTTATATCGTGGTGTAAGAAGAATAAGAAAAAGATGTTTATACTTAAGATCGACTTTGAGAAAGCTTTTGACAATGTGAATTGGAACTTTGTCATTAATATTATGGAGCAGATGGGTTTCTCTCGGGCTTGGTGTTCTTGGATTAGGGGTATTCTGAAATCCGCTAGATCTTCGGTGTTAGTTAATGGTGCGCCTACGTATGAGTTTCAGTTCGGGAAAGGTTTGCGCCAAGGTGACCCGATTTCTCCGTTCCTTTTTCTCTTTGTCATGGAAGCCCTCTCGTGTTTGCTTAATAAGGCTCTAGATGAAGGTCTGATCACTGGCATTAGGACTCCTAATGGAGGGCCTGTGATTTCGCATCTTCTTTTCGCTGACGATGCGATCATCATGGGAGAGTGGTCGGATTCCTGCCTGTCAAATGTGGTTAGGATCCTTCGGTGTTTCCACATTTGTTTTGGTTTGAAAATCAATTTATCGAAGTCTTGTCTTTATGGGGTGGGAGTGAGTGAGGCTGAAGTGGTTGAAAAAGCTAACATTGTGGGGTGTAAAGTTGGGGAATTTCCTTTCAAATACCTGGGGATTACGGTTGGGGCTAATATGAACCGTATTAACAATTGGAGACCGGTTATTGACGTGTTTGAAGCTCGGTTGTCGAATTGGAAGGCTGGGTGTTTGTCGATCGGTGGGAGGCTAACTTTGATTAAGTCGGTTTTGGAAAGCCTTCCGTCTTATTATTTTTCCCTCTACAAAGCCCCGTGTAAAGTGATTAAAGATCTTGAGTCCTTAATGAATAACTTCCTTTGGGGTGGGTCGAAAGAGGAGTACAAGATGCACTGGGTTTCGTGGGATAGAGTTTGTACGCCAAGGAATAAAGGGGGGCTTGGTTTATGTAAGCTTAGGGTGTCTAACATTGCGTTACTCTCTAAGTGGGGTTGGCGATTCAAGTCTGAAGGCGATAGTCTATGGTGTAAGGTTGTAAAGGCGCTGCATATTACTAATCGGAGCTGGGATTTTCTCCCGGTTCGGAAAGCTTTGAGTGGAGCGTGGAGTTCTATTGTAAAGACCTTGTCTAGTACGGTGATTGCGGGGCTGCCTATCAGAAGGTTTTTTAAAGGAATTGTTGGGAGTGGGACAGATATTGCCTTCTGGATTGATCCGTGGCTGCTGAACATTCCTTTAATGACAGTCTGTCCTAGATTATTCGGTTTAGAGTTGTATAGAAGATGTATGGTTGGTGATAGATTGATTAAGTCGGACTTGGGTATTGTCTGGAATTGGAACTGGAAAAAGCCGATTTCGTCTGAAGAGGAAATGGCCGAATGGGAGGTGCTTTCTAGGTTGTTGGAAGGCTTTGTTTTGACTGATTCGAAGGATAAGTGGAAGTGGGTTGGGGCTACTGATGGTGTCTTTTCAGTTGGAGCTGTGAGGAGATTGATGAGCTACGATAAGGACTTTAGTAATATTCATGTTTTTGATTGGTGCAAATGGATTCCGATCAAATGTAATATCTTCGGTTGGAGGGCCGAGATGGGTAAGATCCCGACTGCTTTGGCGCTTAGGCATAGGAACATTCCGATCAATGATGTTTCTTGTCCGTTTTGTGGCGATGTGGAGGAGACGGTTGACCACCTTTTCACGGGTTGTTTGGTTGCCAATGCCCTTTGGCAGCATGTGGTTTCATGGTGCAAGGTTCCTAATTGGTTTGCTTTTTCATTCAAGGACTTAATGGAGATTCACGAGTTTGTTGGGTTATCGGGGAGAGCCAAAGCCATCTTCCATGGTATCACTCTTTTAGGCTGTTGGTGCATTTGGAGGGCTAGGAATCGTATCAAATTTCAAAAGAAGAAGGAAAGGGTGGAAAATATTATTGGTGAGGTTAAAGTGTTAGGTTTTCTTTGGGCTAAAAATAGAGCCAATTTGTCTTCTTTGACGTGGGATGATTGGTGTAAATTTGTAATTATGTAAGTGTCCGCTGTTGTGGTTTGAGCTGCCCGTTTTGTGGGTTTGCGTTTTTTAATGAAATTCACTTCTCAAAAAAAAAAAACAAACTAATTTTGAAAAATATTTTCATAATAAGTAAAAATAAGTTTAAATTTTAAGTTTTCTAATTATTGAATAGTAATGTAGTATAGATATTTAAAATTTTTAACCATGGTCACGGCTGGTAGTAATGTGTTTTGTTTCCTTTTAATGACGTAAATTTTGGGAAGTAAAGGATTTTTTTGTTTTTTTTTGTTTTTTTTTGTTTTTTTTTTTTTTTTTTTTGTCTCTCTCTCCTAAAACTAGATAGGAAAAATTGTTTACATTTAAATAAATACTTCTAAAAATCAAAATGACACACGTTATGTATTTTTGAATCTGTTATCTAAAAATCTAAATAATTTTTTATCGGTACAAAATGTGATAGTTTCACTTTTGTGTACAAAATGAAAAAGCACGTTTAACTTGAGACATATATAATTAGGGGCAGAAAGGAATCGAACCAAGTCTTCCTGAGCTCGGCTCGTAGTATATCTAATTTGAGCTTGTTAATAAGTTTGTTATTGAGCTAGTTAATAAACTCGTCTATATTACAAATACATAATTTATGTTTAATTTTTAAAATATTTGAATGTCCTTGAGACTCGCGAGATATTTCAATGTCATTATTTTTTTACATAGCAAGCTAATGCGAGCATACAAAGTTGTTTATGTAATTACTCTTGTTCATTCATTTTTAAGGTTACAATAGACATGTATAAGACCAAATTCCCAATCGTATTTGTTTAACACTTGCACCCAAATGCTTCGATTATGTTTCGCCACATATTTTTTAAATTAAATCAACATTTAACATAAAATATTAACTTACGAACTTATTGTGAACTTACGAAGGATTATCGGATGTTAAAAAAGTAGTTGTAGAAAAATTAGATGAGTTATATTAGTGAACTAGAAACAGAAAATCCATAAATTAAACACTATATCATTACTATTTTGTAATTTAGACAGAGAAAAAGTTAGGATAGAATATAAAATTGATTATGTTTAAAATACTCTTTTGTACAAATTCTTGTCGTTTTACATGTTAAAAAAATACTCCGTAATAAATAAATAAATAAAATTAGACCTTATCCATTGAGCTAAAATAAACTTAGTCGAGGTTTGGTTTGATGCAACCCGTACCTTGTTTTCTCCGCCTAAACTCCCCACACTACGACAATTTTCTCATATACAATCAATAAACAGAAAGAGGGATCAAACAAAAATGGGACTTCTCTAAAAATTTCTAAAAAGTTATTATGTTTAGTTAGTGAAAAATATCTATTTTTTTTTAAAAAAAATTCAAATAAAAATGAAAAAATTGAAAATACGTTTAATCACATATTTTTTTAACAATCTTTTATATAATAAAATAAAACCCTATTGGAAATTTTGCATTTTAAAAAAATCAATTTATACCTGATTTAGTAATAATTTTATTAAAAACAAATATTATTTTCTTATTAGGTAATATTTTATATTTATCTATAACACAAGTAGAAGATAAATACAAAAAATATATATAAGATATTTAAAAAAAAATATTTATTTTATATTTATCCACAACACAAGTAGAAGATAAATACAAAAAATATAGATAAGATGCAATTAACAATAAGATTAAAATTTTTAAATAATTATTTCAAAAAAAAATTAAAAAAAATCGCGCGTGCTCGGGCATTATAACTAGTTTTCAAAAAGTGTAAAATTCTCATTTTCTAAATTTTAACTAAGAAATTAAAAAAATTTTATTATATCATTCTCACTTTTTTCT
The DNA here is from genome assembly GCA_030686995.1 of Artemisia argyi. Classification (NCBI taxonomy): domain Eukaryota; kingdom Viridiplantae; phylum Streptophyta; class Magnoliopsida; order Asterales; family Asteraceae; genus Artemisia; species Artemisia argyi. Next base: position 8,817 of record JARVZY010006264.1, read on the forward strand.
TTCTCATTTTTTCTCAATAAAAAGAGACGTGATCTCATTTTTTTCTTTTGTGTCATCCTCCACCGTCTACCGTCGCCGCCACCATCGCAGCCCGAGATAATCTTCTAATAATTTTGTAAAAAAAGAAAAATATAACTACAACTAAACGGGTTTTCAAACATCTCAACTCTTCTTTGGAGAAGAAAAATCATTCTCTTCTCAAGAAATTTAGAAACAGAGAAAAAGGAAAAAATTTCTACAACTAAACGGCACCTATATTTTTCATTCAAAATTCAACTTCTAAATATGATCAATCATGAAACATCAAAATATAGTGAATCATGACCGATGAACATTTAGATCCTGAATTCATGATTAACGAACATCAAAGCATAAAAAACCATGACACTTATGGACATTCAGACCATGATTGATAAACATTCGATTAACTTATGGACAAAGGCATTGATGAACATTTTAAATTGATGAACTTAGATTGACAAAGATTTAAAAAAATAATAATAAAAAAAATGCATTGATGAATATACACTAACGAGTCGGGCGACGGTCGGCCGCGTTGTGGCCTCACGGGTTTTTTTATCGTAATTTTCTTGCTATTTTTGCAGGAAATCTAGAAATATTGCAGTACGATCAGATCTGTGCAAATGATTTCTTCTCCCAAAATTGTTGAATATGCCGTTGTCCCCAACTGAACCTGGAACATGAAAGAAACATGATTAAAAGTAGTCAGCGTTGAATTCTTTAGAAACTACACAGTAACATGAAAATTCCAAATACAACAATTATGATCTATTTATGAAATTCAAGGAGGTGTTTAGCGAATGCCAGTGTGTTTAAATGTGGTTATCCAGTCATCGTGTTTAGCAACACTTTCAAAGACATATCATGTAGTAACATATCAGAATGTACGGGCTTACATACTATTTACCAAAGATACCAGATCCAGCAACAAAAAGATATTGCCCGTACTCTCTGATGAGGCGAAAAACAAACCACTTTTAGGGGGTCATTTAAGCCCGGAATTGAATTTATTTGATCAAATATTGCCCTAAATCGTTCCTTTTGTGATTTTAGGTACTTTGGGAGTGAAATCTGGAAAATGAAGCAATTCGGACGTTTTTGGAGCATAAAAGTGAAGAAAACGCCAAAGTCTTAATTTTCCTTGCTGGGAATAGTAGGTGACGGCGTCAAGAGCAACACCCTGACGGCGTCAAGATGAAATTGCATGACGGCCCAGTGCAAACATGAAGGCGTCACAAGTAGAGCGTCAAGAGTAAAATGCGTGACGGCCTGGAAGGACCTAACACATGACGGCGTCAGATGTAGATCAATGCAGTATGAGAATTATTTTGGCGGCGAGATGACGGCGTCACCTATTTGGTCTTGACGCCGTCAGCCTCAGTTTTCTATATATAGTTTTCTAATTTTCATTCATTAAGAGGAGGAGAAGTTTTGGAGAAACCCTAAGGCCGAACTTGTTACAAATTTTACAGGTTTTTCAAGGGTTTTTAGCCCTTGAACCCTTACATGTGTAATTGAGATAAGTGTTCTTCTAATTCAATCAATATGTCTATGTGTTGGTTGTCTATATCTTGTTCTTGTCTTAATTCCACCATGCTAGGCTAGATCTATCTTGTGTTTGCTTAGATCTAATGAAACCTAGATGTTGATTATGTGTTGATTACTTGTTTATGGTTGTATTGGATGAATGATTTCGATGTTAGGCTTAAGAAAACTGGCAGATCTCCAAATGGTAACATGCTTGAACGTCTTAGGAAACATGAACTGATGTGCACTAGGTTTTATTGGTTGTATTTAATGCATGAGTAAATTCTAATGATCCCATATTATGAGCTTCTTAGCCGGCTCGACATAGGAGTGAAGTAGGCACTCATAGGATTGGGGAATTAAGTGCGCCACCCCATGAATGGTATTAAGGAATACAATCCGTCATCCACGCAACTATAACAAGTAATTAACGTGTAAAAGATATCTAGGGAGTAGTGAAATCTAAGTAAACACAATTTCTCCACTTATTGCTCACAACCTTAGTTTAATTTAGTTTTATTTTCATTTCTAGTATTTTATTTTGATTGCATCTTTAGTATTGGGTTAGTTGACTAGCAACTAATTCCGCCCAAATCCTTCAAACCCGAGATTTTTACTTGCTTTCTAAAAAATATAAAAATACAAAAATAATCATCCATCATCTTTAGAACTAGTATTTAGGTTTTCTAATCCTAGCGACACTATTCCTAGCTGAACGATCAATCCCCCGGTACTTGTCACTATACTATACTACAACGATCAGGTACACTGCCTGGTGGGGGTTGTAAGCTTCTCGAGATCCCTTGAGAGGTAAATCCTGGTGCGATCCCCACGTATCAAGTTTTTGGCGCCGCAGCCCCGGGAATAGTTATTGTCTAGGTTAGAATCTCTTTTTATCAGGTCTACTTGCTAGATTCCTTTCTAGTAAGATTTTATTTTTATTTTTTAGGTTTCTTTAGTCTATCTTATTTCTTTGTGTTTTTGTTCGTAACTTTTCACCACCTGCCATCATGGCAAACGACGAATCCTCTAACCTTAGGATCACTAGAAGTCGTAGTTCCATTTGAAACCTTGTCTTGCCTTATGCAGAACCCGAAAGGGAAATGCATAGATTAAGACAATCTCACTCAACTCCTGAACCATCTAGCGTTGCCATCGATTTTGATGCACCCCTTTCTGAAGAAAATTCAGAAACTCACGTTACAACCCCTAGCTCCCAACCCAACAACGAGATGAGTTCCCCCGCGACTCCTATTCCTAAGCGCCTTAAGGACTACTCCTCCCCAACCCCTCGTGGCTTCTCAAATGTCATAGTCTACCCAAACGAACACACCAATGAGGTCTTGCATGCGAACGATGTTTGGCTTGTCCAAAGTGTGTGTAAGTTTTGTGGATTAGATGAGGAAGATCCAATTCAACACATTAAAGACTTCTTGAAAATAGTAGACACCCTCCATACGGATGAGGCTACTAGAGACACGTCCCGATTACGATTCTTTCCTTTCACCCTATATGAAAAAGCCCAAGAGTGGTATGATAAACTTCCTTCTGAATCTATTTTCACATGGGAGCAACTCATATCCAAGTTCTATGAGAAGTTCTTTCCACCTGGAAAAACCTCAACGTTTAGAGATAAAATCCTCCGTTTCCGAAAAGGGAAGGACGAACCCTTCCATAAATCGTGGATTAGATTTAAGGATTTAATAAGACAAGTTCCCCATCACGGCATCAAACTTTGGCTTTTGGTCCAAATCTTCTACGACAATGTTTCCTCTAATGATCGGAACGGAATCAACCAATCTAGAAAAGGGAGATTAGCCAATCTTAGTGCCGAAGAAGGATGGGATATGATTGAAGAATATGCTCAAGACCAGGATGACACTTGGGATGAACGAAGAATATGCTCAAGACCAGGATGACACTTGGGATGAACCTGAGTTGACTGTCAGCATTTCTGAAATCACTTCAGGTCGATTGAGAAAAATTAACAAAAGAATGGAGTACCTAGCTTGGTCGCAATTACCTAAACAACTTTCGAATCCTTACTTAATCTGCGACTACTGCGGGGGCCCGCATGAGGTAGAAGAATGCGGAGGAGCAGCCACGACTGAACATGCATGCTTGTCAGGAGGTGACATCTATGTTGATCCCTCCCTTTTGCCTTTTTACCAAAATGACGATTACACCCTCTGGGGAAATCTGGTAAAAAGAGAAAAAGGAGAGGGAGGTCCTGAATTCGAGATCAGGAGCACTTTTGAAGATGACCTTGGTCACTTCACTCAAGAAAAAGGCTTGCAATTAAAAGGTCTTAATGAACTTGTTGACGAGCAGCAAAATAACATTAGAGAATTTTTCAACAAGCTTAACTCAGCCCTCGATAACCTTGAAATGCCATCAGTAAGCAAAAAAGACCCCATGCTCGCGATAACCACTCGAGCTGGAACAACAACCAAGGACCCCCCTTACCCAAGCTCGTCCCCCATCACTCCCGATCCAACCAAGCCTCGCGAGGAAGAGGAGGATGTAGGCAGCGAGACTCCTAACCAACCTCCCTTGACGACCCCTTCCCCATCAACCCCACCTAACCAACCTGTGAGGATCCCATTCCCATCCTGATTAAAGAACCAGAAAATTGAGAATGATAATAAAAGATTCTTGTCATACCTGAAAGACTCGGTAGTCACCATACCCCTCCTTGATGCTTGCTATCACATGCCGAAGTATAGTACATACTTTAAAAAGTTGCTCGCTAACCGAAAGAAACTCGAGGGTCTTGTGACCCTGGGGGAAGAATGCTCAGTGGTGACCCATCGAGGGCTACCAAAAAAGGTAGACGATCCAGGCAGCTTCACCTTGCCTTGCTCCATAGGATCTCTATCAATAAAGAATGCTCTTGCCGATTTGGGGGCGAGTATCAATCTCATGCCTCACTCTATGTTCCTTAAATTAGGATACTCTGGATTAAAGCCCACCCGTATGAACATCCAACTAGCCGATAGATCAGTCAAGTACCCCGTAGGGATATGCGAGAATGTGCTAGTTAAAGTTGGGAAATTCAAATTCCCGGTCGACTTCGTAATCCTGGATATGGAGGAGGATGACTTGGTACCCATCATCTTAGGGAGACCATTTCTTGCTATCGCTCGTGCAGTCATTGATGTTTATGACGGCAAGTTGACCTTGCGAGTGGGAACCGATAGCACAACCTTCGACATTAAGGACTCTATGGATCTCTCTCTCGAAGCAGCTAACCGGCTCTATTTCATTGGGGAGGTCGATGAACTCACAGATGTCATTGATAGCTGTGTCGATGAACAAATCGAGGAAGGTTGGCTACTGGACGAGAGTTTTCTGCCTTTGCTAGAGGTGGAAAAGATGGAGGATGTTGGTGCAGTCTCCTTCTACCCTAGACAAGAGGCAACGGAGCATCTCGAGCTCCGAAAGCCCGAAAACAAGCTTAAGCCTTCTATTATCGAACCTCCTGAGTTAGATCTTAAGGAGCTTCCTAACCATTTAGAGTACGCCTTCCTTCAGGGAGAGGACCAACTGCCGGTAATCATAAACTCTTCCCTGGAACATGAACAAAAAGGTAAACTCTTAGAGGTCCTAAAGAAATATAAGGGAGTGCTCGCATGGAGTGTAGCCGACATTAAGGGGATTGACTCAAATTTTTGCACACATAAGATTCTCATGGAAGAAGATTACAAACCTATCGTGCAACCCCAGTGGCGGGTGAATCCCAACATTAAGGAAGTGGTAAAGAAAGAAGTCATCAAACTTCTGGATGCAGGATTGATCTACCCAATTTCGGATAGCCCATGGGTCAGTCCTGTACAGGTTGTACCTAAGAAGGATGGAATGACTGTAGTTAAGAATGAAAAGGGTGAGATGGTGCCCCAGAGAACGGTCACTGGATGGCGGGTATGCATTGACTATCGAAAGCTCAATGATGCCACAAGGAAAGATCACTTTCCCTTACCATTCATTGACCAAATGTTAGAGAGATTGCCTGGACACGAGTATTATTGCTTCTTGGATGGATTATCAGGGTATTTTCAAATTCCCATAGCACCTGAGGACCAAGAAAAGACCACGTTTACTTGCCCTTATGGAACATTTGCCTACAAGAGGATGCCTTTTGGGCTATGTAATGCCCCCGCCACTTTTCAACGATGCATGACCGCAATCTTTCACGAACTCATGGAAGACAGCATGGAAGTGTTCATGGACGAATTTTCGGTCTTCGGGGATCTCCTTCGACCGCTGTCTTGCTAATCTAGAGAATATGCTTAAACGTTGTGAGGAAACCAACTTGGTATTAAACTGGGAAAAGTGTCATTTCATGGTAAAAGAAGGGATTGTGTTAGGGCATAAGATCTCAGGGAACGGAATAGAGGTGGACCAAACTAAAGTTGAAGCTATATCTAAGTTACCATACCCCACGACTGTTAAAGCAATACGCAGCTTCTTGGGGCACGCCGGGTTTTATCGGAGATTCATCAAAGACTTCTCCAAAATAGCTCGGCCAATGACTCAATTGCTTGTGAAGGATGCTCCGTTCGATTTTTCCCAAGAATGCAAGGATGCATTCGATCTCTTAAAAAAGGAGCTCACACAAGCTCCAATCATGATTACACCCAACTGGGAGTTACCTTTTGAAATCATGTGTGACGCTAGCGATTTCGCTGTCGGGGCTGTATTGGGCCAACGACGTGACAAACTTTTCCAACCTATTTACTACGCTAGCAAAACCATGAATCCCGCTCAAGAGAATTACTCCACCACCGAAAAGGAATTATTAGCCGTAGTGTTCGCATTCGACAAATTCCGGCAATATCTTGTCCTTTCAAAGACAGTCGTTTTCACTGATCACTCGGCCCTTCGATATCTTTTTGCGAAGCAGGATGCTAAGCCATGACTAATTCGTTGGATCTTGTTGCTACAAGAATTCGATGTTGAGATTCGTGATAAGAGGGGGGCAGAAAATCTGGCCGCAGATCATCTATCTCGTCTTGAAAACCCCTTGGATAAGCACGATAGAAGTGAGATTAGGGATACATTTCCTGACGAACAACTCATGTTAATGATTGATTCGGAGCCTTGGTACGCCGATTTTGCCAATTATCTCGCAAGCAGAATCGTTCCTGAACACCCGACTAGATACGAAAGAAAAAGGTTCTTTTCTCAGTTAAAATACTACTTTTGGGATCAACCATTTTTATTCCAAAGGTGTCCTGACCAAATTATAAGACGTTGTGTTTCGGAAAGTGAGGCAGTAAAGATTATGAGGGAATGTCACTCTGGTCCCTCTGGCGGGCATCATGGGATAAACACCACCGCCCGAAAGATTTTCGACGCGAGATTCTATTGGCCCACAATTTTCCGTGACGTCAAAGAAATGGTACAGGCATGCGATGCATGTCAACGGGCCGGGAACATATCACATAGGGATGAAGCGCCTCAGAATTTTATACAAGTATGTGAGGTCTTCGATGTTTGGGGAATTGACTTCATGGGACCCTTTCCATCTTCAGGGGGGAACGAATACATTTTAGTTGCCATCGATTATGTTTCAAAATGGGTTGAGGCACAAGCCCTTAGGACCAATGATGCCAGAGTAGTCATCCATTTCCTGAAAAAGCTTTTCGCTAGATTCGGGATTCCTAAAGCTCTCATCAGTGATAGGGGGACCCACTTTTGCAATGCACAAATAGAAAAGGTCATGAAGAGGTATGGGGTATCCCATTGGTTTTCCACCGCCTATCATCCACAAACCAATGGCCAGGTCGAAAACACCAATAGGGCTATTAAAAGAATACTTGAAAAGACGGTTAGTCAAAATAGAAAAGACTGGTCATTTAAACTCGACGAAGCCTTGTGGGCATTCCGAACCGCCTACAAGACACCTATTGGAATGACCCCGTTTCGCATGGTGTATGGTAAGGCGTGTCACTTGCCAGTAGAATTAGAACATAAGGCTTATTGGGCGCTTAAGACATGTAACTTAGATTATACAATTGCCGGAACTAATAGGTTCTTGCAATTACACGAGCTTGATGAGCTTAGGTTAGAAGCCTATGAATCTTCCATCACATATAAAGAGAGAGCAAAAAGATGGCATGACCAGAGAATTAAGAAACCCAAAGAATTTTCAGAAGGAGACAAAGTCCTATTGTACAATTCTCGGTTGAGATTATTTCCGGGAAAACTAAAGTCTAGGTGGTATGGACCATTTACGGTGAAAAATTCCTCTAAAACTGGAGCCGTTGTGTTGTTAGACGATGAAGGTAGGGAATTTACTGTCAACATACAACGTGTAAAACATTATCAAGAAAATAACAATGAAATGATTAGTGAGGAGGATGTGACGTTTGATGATGAAGTCACGTAGTAACCCATGACTTTGAGTCTAGCTACAAGACTCGTAAATAAAGAAAAGCGCTTCTTGGGAGGCAACCCATGCTTTGTGTGATTTTATTTTGTTTGTTTGTTTGTTATTTGCTTCCGTATGCATGCTTTATTTTTATTGTTGGTAGATCATGTTTCTAAACTAAGAAGTGGAAATACTTTACTTTGTTGTTTTGGCCTAGTCTTAACTCCACCTAAAAGTATTTTTGCAAAAGATAAGTGTAAGGGGAAACCCCAAATAAGTTTTTAAGAAATAAACCGATCATGATTCTCCACAATACTAAATGGACATGTATATTCGTATTTGTTAGAGTCAAATGCTTGTATTGAGTCATAATGAGGTTTTGCAGGATTTTCCAGGAAGTAGGACCAAGTTTTTCCAGAAATTTTCCGGAAACTTAACATAAGAATTTCTGCAGATCACTTCTGACGGCGTCACGAGTTTACTCTTGACGGCGTCACGTGTAAAAATCTGGAAATTTTACCAGTTTTGTTTTTCTAACGGAGTTTTAAGGTTTTTGTTGAATTATTAAGTTTTATAATCTCCAGAAAATCTGCAAACTTCATTCCACAAGCATTATATCTTATTTTGTTTTCTAGGATTTAGTAACTTATATAGATTGCCGCCGATTTTATGCGAGGTTGCTTTGTTTGTTTTCTCAGGATTTACAGGTTATGTATGACAAGAAGATGATTTATATTCTGGAAGGGAAGCTTTGATTGTTCATTTTCTTGGAGGAAGATTTAACCTGGCCACCTTATTATCCATACCGAGCGAATCAGGGGAGTATTTGATTTCATTCTTTTTACTTTTTCACTTTTACATTCTTTACTTGAACATTGGGGACAATGTTCATCTTAAGTGTAAGGGGAGGGTAAAATGATGATACCTTACAAATACACTTTCGCTTGAGTTTGTTTGTTTAATAGTAGATGTGTAATAAAACTATAAGAAATACTTGTTAGTGCAATTTTAGCGCCAAATTTAAATTTTTTTACAACATTTAGGAGTGAAACTTTAGCCATAGCAAGCGTCTCATGGATAGGAGATTGTATGACTAGCACAAAACCGTATATTCAGGAAAATTTTCCACCCAAATATGTGAGGTTCGCCTTTAGATTTGATAGGAAAAGCATTTATTATTAGTGCTTATGAGTGTACCGGTAGCATTTAGATTCTAGAACTTGCGTTAGTGATGCATCCCGAGACCGCTAGTGAGACTACATTCGTGTAGTAGGATTTACTACATGATAAGAGGCATTAGGATCACCCTTGTGTTAAACCCGTTTTATAATTACTTGACCATTTATGTCATATTACTTGGCTAGTTAAGTCAATTAATTTTTCCCACACCCTTAGCGTTGTACTCATTTTTAGTACACGAAACCCCTAGTACACCCCTCCGAGCCTATCTTTTCGTTTCTAACTTTAAGCATCTTACTTAAAGGAAGAATTTGTTACACCCCACTTAAATGTACACCCAAATCGCCTTAGCCTTCCGTGTATGCACTCATTTTTAGTGCATTATTGTTATTTGTTAAACCCTAAGTTAACTATCTAATTGATTACATGGTTGCTAAGTCGAGTCATATCTTTGTACATATTGTTTTGGGACGATTGGGACTCATAGGTAAAGTACTTATTTTATGGAGTAATGGGGAAGAACATCATTTATTACCCCCATATGTACGTTAATCTTAAAAGTACTCCAAGTGTTTTGATTTTCTTAATTCGAGTCATTAGATTAGTCTATTGTAAAGTATGTAAAAATTAAAGTGTAAGGGGAATGTTCATCCCCTATGATGTATTATTTTGGATGGTAGGGTAAGAATTTATGCAAAAAAAAAAATATATATATATATATATATATATATATATATATATATATATATATATATATATATATATATATATATATATATATATATAGAAAAAAGAAAAAAGAGAGAAAAACATACGGACTACCATCCCTTTTCATTCTATGTTCATTTTATGTTTTTGTTATTTTTCATTTATTAGCTTAAGTCGAGTCTAGTCTTGGCTTAGCAACGCCATATTGTACATGTAATTAACCAAGATTGTTAACTCGCCACCAGTAAAAACTTCCTATATCCAACAAAACCGTGTATTTCATATCCCTACACCTAACGTTACAACCCTTTAAAAGACCTCTTTGATAGTTTATCATAGGTGCTTACGCCATGTGGTGGAGGTTTGATCCTTTCCCAAGCCTATGGTAATCTATTTTTCTATAACAGGTAGTGAGAGATATCTTCCGTTTCCATATTGTAATCTATACTTTATTACACCCGAGAGATGTGAGTATCTAAACACTATTTGTGAGGTGCTTGTGTATGACCTTCGTGGTTGTCTTTGGTCTTTAGTGGGACGATTATTTGTTGTAATTACTTTTATATTAGTGTTAAATGACCCCTAACTTGTATTTTGAGTAGAATAAAAGCGCATTTGCTTGAGGACAAGCAAATCTCAAGTGTAAGGGTATATGATGAGGCGAAAAATGAACCACTTTTAGGGGGTCATTTAAGCCCGGAATTGAATTTATTTGATCAAATATTGCCCTAAATCGTTCCTTTTATGATTTTAGGTACTTTGGGAGTGAAATCTGGAAAATGAAGCAATTCGGACGTTTTTGGAGCATAAAAGTGAAGAAAACGCCAAAGTCTTAATTTTCCTTGCTGGGAACAGTAGGTGACGGCGTCAAGTGGAAATTGCATGACAGCCTAGTGCAAACATGAAGGCGTCACAAGTAGAGCGTCAAGAGTAAAATGCGTGACGGCCTGGAAGGACCTAACGCATGACGGCGTCAGATGTAAATCAAGGCAGTCCGAGAATTATTTTGGCGGCGAGACGACGGCGTCACCTATTTGGTCTTGACGCCGTCAGCCTCAGTTTTCTATATATAGTTTTCTAATTTTCATTCATTAAGAGGAGGAGAAGTTTTGGAGAAACCTTAAGGCCGAACTTGTTACGAATTTTACAGGTTTTTCAAGGGTTTTCAGCCCTTGAACCCTTACATGTGTAATTGAGATAAGTGTTCTTCTAATTCAATCAATATGTCTATGTGTTGGTTGTATATATCTTGTGCTTGTCTTAATTCCACCATGCTAGGCTAGATCTATCTTGTGTTTGCTTAGATCTAATGAAACCTAGATGTTGATTATGTATTGATTACTTGTTTATGGTTGTATTGGATGAATGATTTCGATGTTAGGCTTAAGAAAACTGGCAGATCTCCAAATGGTAACATGCTTGAACGTCTTAAGAAACATGAATTGATGTGCACTAGGTTTTATTGGTTGTATTTAATGCATGAGTAAATTCTAATGATCCCATGTTATGAGCTTCTTAGCCGGCTTGACATAGGAGTGAAGTAGGCACTCATAGGATTGGGGAATTAAGTGCGCCACCCCATGAATGGTATTAAGGAATACAATCCGTCATTCACGCAACTATAACAAGTAATTAACGTGTAAAAGATATCTAGGGAGTAGTGAAATCTAAGTAAACACAATTTCTCCACTTATTGCTCACAACCTTAGTTTAATTTAGTTTTATTTTCATTTCTAGTATTTTATTTTGATTGCATCTTTAGTATTGGGTTAGTTGACTAGCAACTAATTCCGCCCAAATCCTTCAAACCCGATATTTTTACTTGCTTTCTAAAAAATATAAAAATACAAAAATAATCATCCATCATCTTTAGAACTAGTATTTAGGTTTTCTAATCCTAGCGACACTATTCCTAGCTGAACGATTAATTCCCTGGTACTTGTCACTATACTATACTACAACGATCATGTACACTGCCTGGTGGGGGTTGTAAGCTTCTCGAGATCCCTTGAGAGGTAAAGCCTGGTGCGATCCCCACGTATCACTCTCTGTCCTCATTATGTCATAAAGCTAACTAACTAAATTACAGGGAAATGGCCAGAAGTGGTAGCAAACATATGTCGGAAGAAATTCTAGGGAAAAATGGTGGTGAGTGGTGTATTTGTACGTGTCTATGGTGAGGGAGTGAAAATATTAACGTTACAAAAGACAACAAAACATTATTATAAATCAAATACCTAATGTTTCCTCCTAAGACCTATCAACCCAATTTGACCCATTTTACACTCATTCAACATTTTGAACAAAAATCTATCAAACATGAACCTACATAGATAGGAAGCAATTCATAGATGCAACATGTATGTGATTACAAATCTCAAACATTAGTCAGATATACATGATTTGTTTCAGCCAGTGGTTTGATCGATATACATAGGCTCAAAGTGAGCTGTTCCGCAAGTTCGTGATCCCGAATATGTCAAAAATAAGAACACAGAAATATATAAGCCAAAGATCAATTGAGCATTTAACATCACATAAAGCACATTTATACATAACATTCTCATATGAGATTATGAGAATAACCATCTCAAAGAATTTGTAAAAACAGTGGATAAAAATGCATATGATTTTAAGCAATAATTTAGAACACATAAGAGAGATCGATCATACTTGCTGATGGAAGCTTTGTAAGCATTTGTATAAGAACACCTGCAACATCAGTATAATTATACGACTTCTCCCCGGTGTCATCACATATAGCAAGCTTTATTGCTGCAGATTGGTCACTCATCCTCATCGGGATTATTCCAGGTGAGTCTAACAGTTCTAGATCGCTTCCAAAACGAACCCACCTTTTACCAAGATCACAAAGAAACCATGCATAATTAATAAAAGCAGAAAACTGCTGGTGAAAAGTAACAAATCCAAGTATTTTAGTCGTGTGACTCACGATGATTCATTGAATCTAATAACTTAATTTTATTCTGTGAGTTGACATAACGTCATCCATATGAAATCACAACCCGATATACATTCTAATGGCAGCGTTTAGAAATTAGTCATACTAATTCTTAGCCACCTATTGCAAGCCACCTAGCAGCATAACTTCCATCTGCCACTAAACTCCAAAAGGCGATAGAATCACATAAAACTGCAAAACAGATATGTAAAAACATAAAACTGAAGTGGGACAAAACTATAAAAAGAATTTATTAAAGATGAACCGAAAGTATTGCTTTACAGTTTATTTATCCAAGTCAACTTCTCCAATCGCTTCCGCCGCTCCTCAGTCGTCTCATCATTCGCCTGGAAAACAGCCGCATTTCATGACCAATACATTGACAACGGTTGTATGTTTTTACATATCTGCTTTATCTTGTTGAGACGACTTTCTACTTAAAAAAATACCGTGCAATAATTGAAACCCAAAGCTGCAACTGCAAGGCAGACTACAATCACACCTCATTCTATAGATATATACTAATTAAACACAATATTTTTTTTAATTTTTTTGGCAAAAATAATACTAATATATAAGATGAATCAGTTTAGCAAGATTACACGAGTTTACAAAAACATGACCTAATTCAACCACAAAAAGGGTGTTTATGGCTAGGAAAAGTGGGCTTATTAGCTTTTTAAGATCTTGAAAGCTGAAAAGATAAGCTAACCCAAATGGCTTGATGGTAGAGACTAATTTAGCAAATCTAAATTTCTTTAAAAAACGAAAAATTGTATACCTGAATCTGAAGGAACACAAAACAGCATAAACAACAACAAAATGGAATCAACAACCAAACCCTCACACAAAACTAATTATGGGTTTTCTTTATAACCTAAAATTAAAACCAAAACAATAAAAAAAATTACCTGATGTAATCGTTCCTGCACACCTCAACAAACAATAAATCGCTACCAACCGAGTATAACAATCACAGCTTCAACGGTTTGATTATTTGGGAGGATCAAGAAGGTTCCCGAATGGCGGTGTAAAGATGAATACAGTGTATAAAAGCGGTGGAAAGCTCTTGGGCCAAAGATGATGTTGGATCGGACATCTACCAGCCCATGAAAAAAGCTCTTTAGCCCACGGTGAGTACTATTCATGGAACGGCAGCGTTTTAAATGTTGTTTAATATATATTGTAATGAACATAACAAAACATTCATTTTCTAAAGATTACTTGATAAACATTCGATTAACAAGTTGGTTGAGTTACTAAAGACAACAACTTGCAAACTAACAAAAAACTAAAATCACAACACTCACGTCTCCAAATAACACCTTCGAACTCGGTTTCTTCACAACTAAACACCCCATATTCGTATTTAGCCATCTAGTAATTCGCAAATAAACTTGAAAATTAGTTTTTATTTGACTAACGCATGCTTTGATGAACATTCTATGATGAATACTTACTTGATGAACATTCTATGATAAACAATTGCACATTCAAAGTCTTGTTCATCATAGATTTTTCATCATTGTTTAAAACATTGCAATTTGACTTTTTCATCAAAGATCAAACATTTTATCAATTACTAAAACACTTATATTCAAATGAACACCTTTAAACTCAAAAATCACCAAATTACTTTATTGAGTCATTTCATCAACTAAAATAACTAAAATAATTGCCGTTGTTCATCAATTAAAATAGTTGTTCATCGTAAATTTTGATTATCAAATATAAGTTGTGTTCATCATCAATTGATAATAATCTTTTATGAGAAAAAAAATTGTAAATTTAAATTTGATGAAAAAAATTGTATTTTAATAAGTGAAAAAAAGATGAAAAAGAAAATAAGGAGAGCCTTGTTAGTTGTTCCTATCTCATAACCTTTTACACTTCCGTCAGTTGTCACTGCTTTATTTTCAAATATTGCTCTCTCATTTATCCAATTTCAATTGATTCAACATGTTCTGGTAAGCTCTCTAAAAGGGGCCATGGCTAATATCGTAATGATCATTATATATGCAATTATTTAAGCTTAAGACCTCCAAATCATTCGTTTCAAACGAATGTTCGTATTATTTGATGATTCGTTAAGATTATGTGGAAGTGCAACACTTCATCAACCATTATCGTACAACTCTGGTTCTAGTCATTATCTTCATCCAACCTTCATTCTCTGTTGACTTTTGTCAAAAATACGTGCTAAGGTTTGTGTGATGCTTGAATTTATAAACTATAGTTTGGTCTGTCATAATTTACTTTTCAGTCATGTCGTTATTTTGTTTAATTTCATTATCATCTCTGGTTTATACTCACTAATTAGCATAACTTTTTTTGCCTTTCAACATATAAGCGGAAAGGATTCCATTTCAAAGGACCCAACAAATTTCCAGGTTTACCTTCAACAAATGGTTTATACAATATGGAAGTAAACAGATAAAGCGAGCAAGTATTTGATTCAGATATACGTGGTCTAACCGGGGAATCTAGTGACCTTTCTCAATCCTTTCGATGACAACTCCTAAGATTTCGTGAGGTTTAAACCTAACATCTTTTGTGAGAACATCAAAGTCTGATCACGAGGCCACCTTGGTGATAGTTGTTGTTGAAGGAAAAAAATAGAAAAAAAAAAAATAAAAGGAAAAAAAAATATACGGACTACCATCCCGTTTCATTCTATGTTTGTTTTATGTTTTTGTTATTTTTCATTTATTAGCTTAAGTCGAGTCTAGTCTTGGCTTAGCAACGCCATATTGTACATGTAATTAACCAAGATTATTAACTCGCCACCAGTAAAGATTGCCTATATCCAACAAAACCGTGTATTCCATATCCCTACACCTAACATTACAACCCTTTAAAAGACCTCTTTGATAGTTTATCCTAGGTGCTTACGCCATGTGGTGGAGGTTTGATCCTTTCCCAAGCCTATGGTAATCTATTTTGCTATGACAGGTAGTGAGAGATGTTTTCCATTTCCATATTGTGATATTACTTTATTACACCCAAGAGATGTGAGTATCTAAACACTATTTGTGAGGTGCTAGTATATGACCTCCGTGCTTGTCTTTGGTCTTTAGTGGAACGATTATTTGTTGTAATTACTTTTATATTAGTGTTAAATGACCCCTAACTTGTATTTTGATTAGAATAAAAGCGCATTTGATTGAGGACAAGCAAATCTCAAGTGTAAGGATATATGATGAGGCGAAAAATGAACCGTTTCTAGAGGGTCATTTAAGCCCGGAATTGAATTTATTTGATCAAATATTACCCTAAATCGTTCCTTTTGTGATTTTAGGTACTTTGGGAGTGAATTCTGGAAAAGGAAGCATTTTGGACGTTTTTGGAGCATAAAAGTGAAGAAAACGACAAAGACTTAATTTTCCATGCTAGGAACAGTACCTGACGGCGTCAAGAAGGAAAATATGACGGCGTCAAGAGCAAAATGCATGACGACCCAGAGAAAACGTGACGGCGTCAGAAGTAGGGCGTCAAGAGTTATTTTGGTGACGGCCTGAAGAAGAATTACACATGACGGCGTCAGAACCAGATCTAGGCAGTCCGAGAACTTTATTGGCGGCGAGATGACGGCGTCAGAAATTTACTCTTGACGCCGTCACCTCACAAAATCTATATATACTTTTCTATTTTTCATTCATTAAAAGAGGAACTTGTGTGGAGAATACTAGGGTCGAACCTAATAAACCCTAGGTCGTTTGTAACAGTATTTTCAAGGGTTTTCACCCCTTGAAACCTTTCATGTTCAATTAAGATAAGTCTTCTTTCAATTCATTCAATATGTCTATGTGTTGTTTGAATATATCTTGTGCGTGTCTTGATTTCAACATGCTATGCTAGATTTTTCATGTGTTTGCTTAGATGTAATGAAACCTAGATGTTAATTATAGGTTGATTGCTTGTTTATAGTGGTAATGGGTGAATGATTTAAATGTTAGGCTTAAGAAAACTGGCAGATCTCCATTGTATAACTTGCTTGAACGTCTTAAGAAACATGAACCGATGTGTACTAGGTTTTTATGATTGTATTTAATGCATGAGCGAATTCTAGTGATCCCATGTTAGGAGCTTCTTAGCCGGCTCGACATAGGAGTGAAGTAGGAGCTTATAGGATTGGGGAAGTAAGTACGCCACCCCATGAATGGTATTAAGGAATACAATCCGTCATCCACACAACTGTAACAAGTAATTAACCTGTAAAAGATATCTAGGGAGTAGTGAAATCTAAGTAAACACAATTCTCCCATATATTGCTCACACCACTACCTTAATTTAGTTTATTTTCATTTTTATTATTTTATTTTAATTGCATCTTTAGTAATTGAGTTAGTTGACTAGCAACTAATTCCGCCCACTCTTCCAATACCCGAGATTTTTAATTGTTTTAAAAAAAACATAAAAATACAAAAAAGAATCATCCCTCACCTCTAGACCTAGTTTTTAGGTTTTCTAATCCTAGTGACACTATTCCTAATTTGAACGATCAATCCCCCGGTACTTGTCACTATACTATACTACAACGATCAGGTACACTGCCTGGTGGGGGCTGTAAGCTTCTCGAGATCCCTCGAGAGGTAAAGCCTGGTGCAATTCCCACGCATCAGTAACGTAGCTCCTGATGCCAATTGTGAAAAACTAGAAGGGGGGTTGAATAGTTTACCGCTTTTTAACTTGAATATCTTTTAAAAACTTTACGTTTGTTTAAAGATATAAACACAACATTATATGTTCAATTCCTTGAAAAGCTTTATGTGTAAATAACAATCCTAACTTTACTTGTTTAGTTCTTTGAAAAACTTTACGTTGTTTAAAGATATAAAAACAACTTTACTTGTTTACTTCTTTGAAAAGCTTTACGTGTGATTAGCAATTCTAACTAAAGACAATATGTAATAAGCAAAGATAAAGAAAGAAACGATCAAACCACAACACGATTGTTTATCGTGGTTCGGCTACAAGGACTCTTTTTCCTTGCCCTACATCCACGCCTCGAGTTTCCAACTCGAGAGTTATAAGCACTAATCAACAAGCTCCTTTCCCGGTGGAGAAACCTTTACAACGTCGCTTACACTTTTACCGACACTAAGCTAGATGTCGAGTTCTTTTACACGGGTACAACCACTCCCATCGTCGCTTACACTTTTACCGACACTAAGCTAGATGTCGAGTTCTTTACCAAGGGTACAACCACTCCCGTTAGTTCTTTTACAAGGGTATAACAACTCCCGACACACTATGTATTTTGAGGATTAAAATACTAACCAATCACTTCTAC
>JARVZY010000675.1:0-26003 GCA_030686995.1 Artemisia argyi
TTCATACCACATTTTCTCAAAACCCCAAAATTCACCCATTTACACACACAACATACGCATCCAACGGATTGACTGATTTTACAAAAAGCTACTCCCTCCGTCCCAAATTTATTGTCCCCTATTGACTTTTTCGGTCTTTCTTTCTCAACTTTGACTATAAATATTTTTGTTTGTGTTATACAATTTTTGATAAAAATTATACCAAATGAAAATACATTTTAAACTCAATCCGTTCATATATTTTGTATCAAGTATTATGTAATATAAACAAAAAAATTTAAGGTCAAAGTTGAAAAGTAAAGACCGAAAAAGTCAATAGGGGACAATAAATTTGGGACGGAGGTAGTATTGAAAAGCTATTCAAGTTTATGTGAATTTGGAGTGGGGTGTGTTTGTTTGGACTAGATTGATGGGAGGCGTTGGATAGAAATGGATCGGTGTGAGGTGATTTGCAGCAATAGGATATTTACACTGTCTTTGTTAAACGATTTGGTTGAGATTTGGATTTCAATTAAGATTCTGATTTGATCTAAGTTTAAAAAAAAAAAAAAAAAAAAAAAAAAAAAAAAAAAAAAAAAAAAAAAAAGAGTAAAGTAGGAGACAAAATATATAAAAGAAAATTAATTAATTTTTATGTTATAAAATAAGTATTAAATTAAAACGAGTGGTGTAATTTAATATACAGAGGGTCCATTGTTTTTGAAAAAGACAAAAAGATAGTAAAAATTCCTTTTATGTGTGGAATCATGCGTGTCAAATATTTGGCATTCAAGGCATTACTTAGGCATACGGGTGGCAATTTCTGACCCGACACGAAATCCGACTTGAAACCAATACGAAAATTAACAGGTTTGGGTTGAGTTAAATAGATTTCGGGTCAGGTTTGGGTCAACATATCTAACCTGTTTATTAAACAAGTCAGGTTCAGGTTGGGAATAAAATAAACAGGTCGACCCGCCAACCCGTTTAAGATTTTTTTTCTTAAATTAAAAATTATTCATATTTAATTATACGAGTTAAATGAGTTAAAGGGTCGACCAGGGAACCCTTTTAACCCGTTTAACTCGTGTAATGTGCTAACTTTTTTATATAAAACGGGTTAAATGAGCCAACCCAAAACCCGTTTAACATATTCAACATGTGTAACCTATTTAACCAGTCAACCCATGTGTATATACAGGTTAAATGGGTCAGGTTCGGGTTACGTGTAAACAGGTTAGGGTTGACGTAGCTGATCCGATGATTTAAATGGGTCAGGTTCGGGTTGGGGTTTTCTGACCCGCGAACCTGACAACCCGAACCCGACCCGAATTGCCACCCCTACTTAGGCCCACACTTTTATACCAAACAAAATTATTTTAGGTGAATCTACACCAACAATGCCCAATACCATCAATCAAACACTTACTGAGGGCCCGTTTGGTTTATAGATGGGTTTAGGATTAGTACTTGGATTTTGATTTACACCCCTAGCAAGGCCGGAGGTCCTTTTCTACCTTTCGTAGAACCGGAAGCAACCTTTCTACCTTAGATAGTGGTAAGGCTGTCTTTCTACCTTAGATAGTGGTAAGGCTGTCTACGTTTCAACCTCCCCCATACACCGTGAAAGATGGTAATGATACCCATAACCCGTGGAAGACAGTATTGGAGTTACTTTACTTTACTTTACTTGGATTTTGATTTGAAGTGGGAGAAAGAAAAATAATATAAAAAATAAATGTATTTTGATTTGATATATTTTATAATATAATATGAAAAATATAAGGAGAGAGATAGACACAATATTTAGCCGGGCTCACAATATTTTTTAAAGAAAAATGAATTGTAAACCTAAATTGTTTGCCTAAAAATAGAACTACAACTATGATTGGTGAAACTGAAAATTTGATTGGTTAATATGAAGAGAGAGAAAAAGTGTTTGAAACTTGTCAAAATGTGAATGGTGTAGGCCTATTTGTAGGTCTATTATGTAGGCCTAATTATCATAACTCTTTTATAAAACCCACCCACCCCATAGGATTTGTGGAGCCCATATAATTGGTAAGCATGCTCATTTTCTAAAGTTAAGCTACCAATTAAACAACGTTTTCCACTCTCACACCCTAATCCTAACCCCAAACATCTCAAACCAAACAAACCCTAAATGAATTGGTATTTTTCGATACAAAAAAGTTTTAAAAAAACATGTTGAAGTATTTTGGGTTTTTAAGAAAGCTAAACTAGTACTCATGCATAATAACGAGATTTTATAGAAGCAAACAGTTAATTGCGGTATTATAGATATTCATTTTCATCAACTATTAACTAACATAATAATTAAAATAATAATAATAATAACATAATGTCTTACATACAGTAGAGTTTGTGGAAGACTTCCCATAAATTATTAATGTTGGGATCATATAAAAAAAAAAAGAAAAAAAAATGTTTTTTTTTTTTTTTTTTTTTTTTGTATTTTTTTTTTAAAAAAAATTAAATTAAAACATTTATTAAGATAAGTAATTTATTAAGGCAACATTGACTGAATTTGTATTTAGAAAAGTTTTTAGGAATTAAGCATTACTCATTATTAAGTTTTTTAAATTTTAAGCAAAATTGTTTTTGCTTCATGTGTAATAGAGATGTTTCAAAATTGACCAAAATAAATATTCTCCTATGCATAACTAAATTGTTAAAATTATGTGTAATTATGTTTTGAGCTTTAACAAAGGGCCTAGCTATATAGTATTTCTGGATATTAGTGTGGCCCATTTAAACATACATGGTTTGGAAAAAAATTAAAACTATTATAGAATCAATCACATATAATTAATCATTTGATAATACATTCAAGCAACACATTTATAATTTCGGATTTGTTTTATGCCACACTAGTTTTAAGTACTGTGTATATACGAGGTTTACATATGAATCACTTTTATTTTAAAGTTTTTGTTCAATATATTGAAGTATAAGAATTTACAACTTTAAGCTACCCAAAAGCTATTGAAAAACTTGATTAGAACCTAATTAGTAAAAGATTTAAGTAACCATATATTATTGTTTTGAAAATAAATATTCTTGTAATAAGCAAATGAACAAAGTAAGAAAATATTTAATAAATGTAGATTTTTTTTAAGGTTCACAATTAGAACAAAATGAAGGGACAAAAAGCTTCTTGATAATAAATGTAGAGTTTGTTTAAGGTTGTTGTTGTTAATATAGGGGGGAAAAGTGTAGTGTGATTGTTAGTGTGGATTGGATATGTGGGACGTTGATTCTCAAGGGGTGAAAGGATTAGACAGTGGAGATCAGTGTCAAGTGCTTTTAGTGTGAAATTTGGGGTTTTGGATGGGATTGCCAACATGGTTCTTTTATCATCAATTAATTATTTGTAAGTTCATTGTTTTTCCTTTTGCTATTTGGCAAGAATGCTGACACATTAATTTGTTGCAAAAATGAACATAGCTTCTCAAAAGAGTAAAATACACGGCTCATCAGATATGTCCATTGTTTGTAAGTTCATTGTTTTTCCTTTTGATATTTCCATTTTTTGTCAACAAAACCTATGCATCATCATATATGTCCACATCTTCCACTAGACACCTTATATCAAGAATCTTGCGAATGTCATCTTCTAATTTGAATCCCGTGGGGGGGGGGGGGGGGGGGGGGTTGTAGTTTGTGCCTCAAATAGTTGTTATTCCTAGGTTGGTGGTAACAAGTATTGGTGTCATGTCGTTTTAGGAATGAAAAACACTCGATATCAAGCATGTGGACTTCATCTATGAACAGAACACCAGAAATGATCTTTGCCTTTCCTTCCTCTTGCCACTCTGCAACCTTTGTATCCATCTGTTCCCTCACTTCAGCATGTATTTCTCAGGTATCGTCAGTGAAAAGAGCAAGAAAACCCTATGTTTCATAACAAAAATAATTAAGCTTTTAGAAAGATCAAGTAGCATAGTCACTTTGACATTTCATCATAATCCAAGTTATTTCATCATGCAAAAATTCACCGACTCCCCCTGCCCCATAGAAAACAGAAACCACCACTGACAATTGCAGAGAGTGTAACTCCAAAAAAACAACACTACTTCAGTTATTCCCTAACAACAGCTCTTTCAGCCATAACCATCAAAAGTTCCAACTAATGCATATTCCCCAATGCCGAAATGAGGCATCTAACTTCAAACTTCAAAGCATCCTAACTGTAAAGGAATTAATCCAAATTCCTGATTTCAATCAGACAATAATATGTACCTTTGCGAATGGGCATCTGTGCTCTTATCAGTTATATTACAGTTATTAGCATGAAACACCAACCCACATTTTCATTTGTCCCATTTTCATTATTGTTCTGGGTCAAACAAATCTTATTAAAACTAAGACAAGGATTTTGACAAAAATGATGCAGTAATTCTTAAGAAAATGTCAATATCAGAGGTTACAAAATAACCAAACATGAATATTACAGGTCGCAAAAGTCGTCATTTTAACGACACACATGTTTGTATTCTGTACAGAAAAAAACACTATATTTACCGAAAAAAAACAAATGAACCTCTACAAAACAAGTTAAAGAACAGAAACACCCTAATGCAATAAATAGAAGCATCAATCATGACTTGGAGAAAATGGCACTTTTGTTCATTGCAAAGAAGTCCTTTTAGATTTCAAATCAGTTTAATTATAAATTTTAAGTCACATGTGTTGAAGGCATCATACAAAATAAATGAACATCAACAATGTGTCATATAATCAACACAGTTGTAACCTTAATACACTACTCATGAGCCCCAAACATAGATAACACCTCTGTAGGCAGAATTTTAAGAGAGCGCACAATTGACAACAAAATTGTATACAAGCTTTCTTTCTTATCAGCTAGTAGTCAATTGCAACAAGCTAAATACCCTAACATATGAAAACATTACATATGGTTCCAAGCACCATAATCATATACAGTTTTCAATGTCAGCTTCCCTGTTTTCAAAACACCATAATTACCAAACAATTGCACAATCTAGTGAGACATGGAGCTCGAGTGCATACTAAATTATGAATCAATACAAGCATACAACCGGAAGCCATGGGGTCATGATCACCATTCACATGTTCATTATAAAAGTATAATAGTCAGTATCAATACTATGGTTTATTGGCAGTGACAACTATCATTGTAGCATTCAACTTATTATGCAATGTGGACATGTAGTGGTCCTTCAGTCTAAGGATGGTAACGGGATTGGGTATGTCGGGGAATGCATTTTCCATCCCCGTCACCATACCCATTGGGGAATAGTTTTGCTTCCCCATCCCCATCAGGTATCAGTGATCGACATCGGATATTGGGGATTTTAAAGTTTTTTAAAAATGAACTAATATGTTATCTTTCACATGTCCATGTACATATAAGCTGAAATCAAATGAGCTCATAAGCATACATTTAAGCCTGCTCAAACACCCCCTAAGTTAGCCCTGTGTATCCCTGACCAAGAATTTGCAGGTACCTCAACACTAGCATCAACTGTAAACACGCAGCTAATTAGAAACAGTAAACCATAACTTTAGAAATGCAGAACAGTTTCTATAAATTAAAAGCGATATAAGAGGGAGATATGTTAATGACTTAACGCATACAAACGCACACATATACATTTTCTTAATTTGTATAAACACGCATACAAACATGAATCTTTATACAAACACGCGCCATAGATATCATTCCCTTCTAGAGACATAATGATTTTTTAAAGTTGTAGCTGTAACATCTAAATCCAAAATTAGTGCATGTTATTTTAAAAAACCAAAATTTACATCACTTGAGCAGACAAAACGAGTATTAAACCAAGGTAGTTACACCATCACTTATTGTCGAATATAAACAAGCAACAAACATCAAAAAGCAATCTCAAATCCATAACCTAACAATTGACCAACAAAATCTCAGAAACCTGAATCCAAACTCAAAATCTCCAAAACCAAAAACCTAAACATCATAACTCAACAATCCAAGCTAAACCCGGTTCATATCCTAAATCCATACCACATTTTCTCAAAACACCAAAATTCACCCCATTTACACACACAACATACTCATCCAATGAGGGTAGTTACATCATCACTTATCGTCAAATACTAACAATCACTAAACATCAAAAGTAATCTTAATTCCATATAAAAACAATTCAAATCTTATAAAACATTCATAGACTTTGCAAAATCTCGAAAACCAAAAACCCGTAAAATCCATCAGTTAATAATTAAAGCTAATTAAGCTAAGCTCGCAAGAACATCAACAAATCTCGCCATTATGTAAACATCATTTACAGCAAAATCTAAAAAATAATCAACCTAAAATTAAATTATAGCTTTTTCTTGTACAGAGAATCATAAGAACCTTTTCATCAAACATCTCGTGAATACTCGGTGTAAAATGAGCTAATCTATGGTTTTTCAAGTATGTATACCTGTCAAGAACACACATACTTAAATAACCACGGATTGACTGATTTTACAAAAAGCTATTGAAAAGCTATTCAAGTTTATGTGAATTTGGAGTGGGGTGTGTTTGTTTGGACTGAACTGATGGGAGGCGTTGGATAGAAATGGATCCGTGTGAGGTGATTTGCAGCAATAGGATATTTACACCTGTCTTTGTTAAAGGATTTGGTTGACATTTGGATTTCAATTAAGATTCTGATTTGATCTAAGTTTAAAAAATAATAATAATAATAATAATAATAATAATAATAATAATAATAATAATAATAATAATAATAATAATAATAATAATAATAATAATAATAATAATAATAATAATAATAATAATAATAATAATAATAAAAAAGGAGTAAAGTAGGAGACAAAATATATAATAGAAAATTAATTAATTTTTATGTTATAAAATAAGTATTAAATTAAAACGAGTGGTGTAATTTAATATACAGAGGGTCCATTGTTTTTTAAAAAGACAAAAAGATAGTAAAAATTCCTTTTTTGTGTGGAATCATGCATGTCAAATATTTGGCATTCAAGGCATTACTTAGGCATAGGGTGGCAATTTCTGACCCGACACGAAACCCGACTTGAAACCGACACGAAAATTAACAAGTTTGGGTTGAGCTAAATAGATTTCGGGTCAGGTTTGGGTCAACATATCTAACCCGTTTATTAAACAGGTCAGGTTCGGGTTGAGAATAAAAATAAACGGGTCGACCCGCCAACCCGTTTAAGATTTTTTTTCTTAAATTAAAAATTATTTATATTTAATTATACGAGTTAAATGGGTTAAAGGGTCGACCAGGGAACCCTTTTAGCCCGTTTAACTCGTGTAATGTGCTAACTTTTTTATATAAAACGGGTTAAATGAGCCAACCCAAAACCTGTTTAACATATTCAACACGTGTAACATATTTAACCCGTCAACCCATGTGTATATACGGGTTAAATGGGTCAGGTTCGGGTTACATGATAACAGGTTAGGGTTGATGTAGCAGACCCGATGATTTAAATGGGTCAGGTTCGTGTTGGGGTTTTCTGACCCGCCAACCACGGGCGGAGCCAGGATATTTTCTCAGAGGGGGCAAAAAAAAATTTGCTATAGCGGCCTTAAAAAAAATAATAAAAAAAATAAAAAAAACTGTATAAAGTGCCGCTAAAACATAAAATTCCCTATTTACTAACTTAACAAGGAAACTACAAAACAAATTTTAATTGTTTTCCTTGTTTTCCTTTTTAACCCACAATCCTTATTCCCCTTATTCAAAATATAAAATACAAACATCAATTAAACGCATTTTTTATATTTTCAAGTGTTTTGTGAGAATGAATTTCCCTTTCAAATTTTTACAAAACTAAAGATGTAAAATAATTTTTTTTTCAAACTAAACACACCCTTAGCTTTTTATAATAAGTATAATCAACATGTGAGTTACAATATTAAAAATAGACATTTCTAACTACAAAAATAACTTCCACGTAAACATGTGTGTATATTAGTAGTAGTTTTTCAAAAAGGTAGAAATTCTTTTACCATATTTTTTTTAACATAATTTTATCATATTAACCTACAACTAGTATGAAGTTTTTGAAAATATTAATAACATACAAGTACACTATAATAAGACAACTAGTCCATATTTTCTAAAAATAAATAACTCTATCTTTGGCCACTTATTCTCTCACCCACGTGAACAAATAAAATTTTTTATTTTCTTTATTTCTACTCTCTCTCTCTCTCTATTAACTCATCATCTTCTTCCTCAATTTTTTTTTTTTTTTTTTTTTTTTTTGTCATAAATTTTTTTCACCAAATCATCAGAACCGAAATTATTGAGGGGGCAAAATGACGATAATCACGAGAATCTCTGAGAAAATACACTACGCCGGAAAGTTTTGGGGCACGTGCCCCCTCCGTAGCTCCGCCCCTACCGCCAACCTGACAACCCGAACCCGCCAACCCGAACCCGACCCGAATTGCCACCCCTACTTAGGCCCACACTTTTATATCAAAAAAAATTATTTTAGGTGAATCTACACCAACAATGCCCAATCCCATCAATCAAACACTTACTGAGGGCCCGTTTGGTTTATAGATGGGTTTAGGATTAGGATTTTGATTTTGATTTTGATTTGCACTCCTTGCAAGGCCGGAGGTCCTTTTCTACCTTTCGTAGAATCGGAAGCAGCCTTTCTACCTTAGGTAGTGGTAAGGCTGTCTATGTTTCAACCTCCCCCATACACCGTGAAAGATGGTATTGATACCCATAACCCATGGAAAACAGTATTGGGAGTTACTTTACTTTACTTTTTTTGGATTTTGATTTGAAGTGGGAGAAAGAAAATAATATAAAAAATAAATGTATTTTGATTTGATATATTTTATAATATAATATGAAAAATATAAAGAGAGAGATAGACACAATATTTAGCCGAGCTCACAATATTTTATAAAACCACCCACCCCATAGGATTTGTGGAGCCCATATAATTGGTAAACATGCTCATTTTCTAAAGTTAAGCTACCAATCAAACAACGTTTTCCACTCTCACACCCTAATCCTAACCCAAACACCTCAAACCAAACGAACCCTAAATGAATTGGTATTTTTCGATACAAAAAAGTTTAAAAAAAAAACATGTTGAAGTATTTTGGGTTTTTAAGAAAGCTAAACTAGTACTCATGCATAATAACGAGATTTTATAGAAGCAAACAGTTAATTGCGCTATTATAGATATTCATTTTCATCAACTATTAACTAACATAAAAATTTAAAAAAAAAAAAAAAAAAAAAAAAAAAAAAGTAACATAATGTTTTACATACAGTAGAGTTTGTGGAAGACTTTCCATAAATTATTAATGTTGGGATCATATAAAAAAGAAAAAGAAAAAAATTTTGTTTTTGTTTTTGTTTTTTTTTTTTTTTTTTTGTTTTTTGAAATTTTAAGTGAAAACATTTGTTAAGATAAGTAATTTATTAAGGCAACATTGACTGAATTTGTATTTAGAAAAGTTTTTAGGAATTAAGCGTTACTCATTATTAAGTTTTTAAAATTTTAAGCAAAATTGTTTTTGCTTCATGTGTAATAGAGATGTTTCAAAATTGACCAAAATAAATATTCTCCTAAGCATAACTATATTGTTAAAATTATGTGTAATTATGTTTTGAACTTTAACAAAGGGCCTAGCTATATAGTATTTCTGGATATTAGTTTGGCCCATTTAAACATACATGGTTGGGAAAAAATATTAAAACTATTATAGAATCAATCACATATAATTAATCATTTGATAATACATTCAAGCAACACATTTATAATTTCGGATTTGTTTTATGCCACACTAGTTTTAAGTACTGTGTATATACGGGGTTTACACATGAATCACTTTTATTTTAAAGTTTTTGTTCAATATATTGAAGTATAAGAATTTACAACTTTAAGCTACCCAAAAGCAATTGAAAAACTTGATTAGGACCTAATTAGTAAAAGATTTAAGTAACCATATATTATTGTTTTGAAAATAAATATTCTTGTAATAAGCAAATGAACAAAGTAAGAAAATATTTAATAAATGTTGATTTTTTTTAAGGTTCACAATTAGAACAAAATGAAGGGACAAAAAGCTTCTTGATAATAAATGTAGAGTTTGTTTAAGGTTGTTGTTGTTAATATAGGGGGGAAAAAGGTGTAGTGTGATTGTTAGTGTGGATTGGAAATGTGAGACGTTGATTCTCAAGAGGTGAAAGGATTGGACAGTGGAGATCAGTGTCAAGTGCTTTTAGTGTGAAATTTGGGGTTTTGGATGGGATTGCCAACATGGTTCTTTTATCATCAATTAATTGTTTGTAAGTTTATTGTTTTTCCTTTTGATATTTGGAAAGAATGCTGACACATTAATTTGTTGCAAAAATGAACATAGCTGCTCAAAAGAGTAAAATACACGGCTCATCAGATATGTCCATTGTTTGTAAGTTCATTGTTTTTCCTTTTGATATTTCCATTTTTTGTCAACAAAACCTATGCATAATCAGATATGTCTACATCTTCCTCTAGACACCTTATATCAAGAATCTTGCGAATGTCGTCTTCTGATTTGAATCCCATGGGGGGTTTGTAGTTTGTGCCTCAAATAGTTGTGATTCCTAGGTTGGTGGCAACAAGTATTGGTGTCATGTCGTTTTAGGAATGAAAAACACTCGATATCAAGCATGTGGACTTCATCTATGAACAGAACACCAGAAATGATCTCTGCCTTTCCTTCCTCTTGCCACTCTGCAACCTTTGTATCCATCTGTTCCCTCACTTCAGCGTGTATTTCTCAGGTATTGCCAGTGAAAATAGCAAGAAAACCCTATGTTTTATAACAAAAATAATTAAGCTTTCAGAAAGATCAAGTAGCATAGTCACTTTGACATTTCATCATAATCCAAGTTATTTCATCATGCAAAAGTTCACCGACTCCCCCTGCCCCATAGACAACAGAAACCACCACTGACAATTGCAGAGAGTGTAACTCCAAAAAAACAACACTACTTCAGTTATTCCCTAATGCCCATAGTCTAACAACAGCTCTTTCAGCCATAACCATCAAAAGTTCCAACTAATGCATATTCCCCAATGCCGAAATGAGGCATCTAACTTCAAACTTCAAAGCATCCTAACTGTAAAGGAATTAATCCAAATTCCTGATTTCAATCAGACAATAATATGTACCTTTGCGAATGGGCATCTATGCTCTTATCAATTATATTATAGTTATTAGCATGAAACACCAACCTATATTTTCATTTGTCCCATTTTCATTATTTTCTGGGTCAAACAAATCTTTTTAAAACTAAGACAAGGATTTTGATGAAAATGATGCAGTAATTCTTAAGAAAATGTCAATATCAGAGGTTAAAAAATAACCAAAAATCAATATTACAGGTCGCAAAAGTCGTCATTTTAACGACACACATGTTTGTATTCTGTACACAAAAAAACACTATATTTACCAAAAAAAAACACATGAACCTCTACAAAACAAGTTAAAGAACAAAAACACCCTAATGCAATAAATAGAAGCATCAATCATGACTTGGAGAAAATGGTACTTTTGTTCATAGCAAAGAAGTCCTTTTAGATTTCAAATCAGTTTAATTATAAATTTTAAGTCACATGTGTTGAAGGCGTCATACCAAATAAATGAACATCAACAATGTGTCATATAATCAACACAATTGTAACCTTAATACACTACTCATGAGCCTCAAACACAGATAACACCTCTGTAGGCAGAATTTTAAGAGGGCGCACAATTGACAACAAAATTGTATACAAGCTTTCTTTCTTATCAGCTAGTAGTCAATTGCAACAAGCTAAATACCCTAACATATGAAAACATTACATATGGTTCCAAACATACTAGCACCAAAATCATATACAGTTTTCAATGTCAGCTTCCCTGTTTTCAAAACACCATAATTACCAAACAATTGCACAATCTAGTGAGACATGGAGTGTGCATACTACATTATGAATCAATACAAGCATACAACCGGAAGCCATGGGGTCATGATCACTGATCAGTGTTGAACTGTCAGATTATTATTAACCAAGTTTAATAAGTCAACAAGTCAAAAACAGCTTAGACTAATGCTCCGTGGAGTACAAGGTATCCGCGGGTCGTATTTCCCAACGAGGCGTGAAATCTGTAATAAAACGAATTCGTGATCGAGTGGTTTTGAACAGGAAAGGATAAAAGTGTGTGTGAGTGATTACACTAGGGTTTTATAAAATAAAATAGCTTAAATAAACTATATAAACAGTTATGTGAAACCTAGATATCTAAAACGTATAAACGTAAACAAAATTAAAAATCAGACGCGACTGCGTACTGAGCAAAAGGTGCGTTTTAAGAAAAATAAACTACAAGGGTTAATATTGAAAATTATGTAAACTTAAACTTAAAATAAAATTTAAATTAAAAAGAAAACTATTTTTTAGATTATTTTATTATTTATTATTAATTATTTAAATAAAAACTATTTAACTATTTAATTAAAACTAAAAATAATAAACGCTACAAATTAAACTAAAAACTTACAAAAATAATTTCTAAACTTAAAAATGAACTTGAAGAAAGTATAAAAAATAAAAATAAATGTTTTTGTCTTTTTATGAATTTTCTATTAATTAAAAACTATTTATATTATTTATACTAATTAAACTATTTTAAATTACAAATAATACTAAATCAACTTAGAAAATTATGAAAAAATTTGTAAAACTATTTTATAACTTATAAAAGCTAGGAAAAATATAAAATCTAGGTATTGCTTTATAAAAATTAATTATGCTATTTAAAACATAATTATTAACTAATTATTAATTAAATTATTATTAATTATAATAAATACTAAATGAAAAGTTAAAATTATAAAACTTTTTATATAACTATATTAAAGTAACAGAAACTTTATAAAAATATAAAATTTCCTAAATACTAATAAATAAGCTATTTTAATAATTAATTACTTATTATTTATTTAATACCTAATTAAACTATTTTAATTTTAATAAATACTAAACTAATTTCTAAAATTATGAAATTTCTTATACAAAAACTTAATACTGACAAAAAGGTGGGAAAAATATAAAAAGTGCTAATCACTTATTAATAAGCAGTAGAATAAGCTAATAAGCAAAATTAAGCTAAAATGGCTGAAACTATATTAAATATCAAATTTGGTAAAGAGTGAATGATAAAAGACCCTAGGGCGACTGGTTTACAGGTACTCACTATCACTCTCAAAAAGGGGGAGGTCTCAGGTTCGACCCTGCCTCACCCCTTTTTTTACCAAACATTTTATTTTTTAATTTTTATTTTACAAACTACTTAAGACACTAAAAATTAACAACTTTAATAAAAACAACTTTTTTATATCCAACAAATAAGCTCATAGTGAGCTTATTTAGCTCACAGTTGAGCTTTTGTGGCTCAACTTGGGCTAAAAGCTGGAACAAGCTTACTATAAGCTCAGTAAAAATGAACAAAAGGCAAATCAATATAAAAACAGATCAAACAAACTTAAGATAAGCCAAAGAAAAGAGAAAACAAAGAAAATAAGCTAGAAAAGCAAAAAATAAGCTAATCCAATACCACTGCAGTCCAAACACAAGGCCAAATCAAGCACCTTTTGACCTCTTTGGGGTCCACAGAGGTAAAAGGAAGTCCAATTTGAAGCTTGACCCTCAAACCTGACCTGGTAAACTTTAGAATAAGCTAATAAGCTGAGCTTATGGCTTATTCTGAAGCAATTGGTGGACCATTGAACCTTGGTTCAATTCTGAATGGGTCAGTGTGGTTGTGCTGACAGGTCACAAACAAGGTCTCAATAAGCTATGCACTAATAAGCTAGAACCCAAGATAAGCCTAGGTTATTGAAATAGGACTGCTTGGCTTATCAAAAAGCCAAAGGATAAGGTGTGGGGTCCACTAGGGAGCTTGTTATGAGCTTATGAAAAAGACTGAATACACTGAGTGATCAGTGTACTCAGCAAGGTGGGTCAAGGTTTAAGCTGTGAGCAGGCATAATAAATAAGCTTGAAAACCAAAACAAAACCTGGAACCAGAGACCTAGCTATAAGAGCTTCTCATAAAACCCAAAAGCTCAAGGTGGGACCTACTATGGAAGTGATTAGAGGCTTTTGATCAAGGGCTTATAGAACAAGATCTGTGGTGCAGGGCATATGCATGCCCTGCATGCTATTTTGAGCACCAAAATAAGCCATAGAAAAATTCTAGAAATTAAGATAAAATAAGGACAATAAATTTGAGCTTCCAAACTTTAAGAATCCAAAAGCTCACAAGCTAAAACTAATTAATGAAAGCATGAAAATTCTAGCAAGTTTTGCAAAAAACTGTAACTATAAAATGTTGACTTTTAAGTAATACACTAACTTTGACTAATATGAGATTAGATTGATCCTAAGCTATTTAATATGACATATTAAACTATAATAAGACTGATTTAAGCTATTAATACAACTTATAAACCTAACATGATGATTATGAGATTGAATTTCAACACAGTTAACTAAGGAATGAAATTAAAAGCTATTGTTGACTTTTATCAAAAGGGTATTAAGTTTTATGTTTAGTTTGACCTATTCAGACCTAAAGAAACATATGTCAACCTTTTTTAAACAATGAAACTCAGTACAACATGGATAAGCAGTTTAAACCAAACACCCTTATATTGACTGTGATGGTGAGCTTTTCACACACTTTAAAGGATTCAGTCCCAGAGATCAGTCAATTGAGTCATATTATGATGAAATGGGTTCATTCAAGCACAAAAACACAACTAATAACAATCATTAACCATAACTACCCCTACTTTCATTTAAGCAGCTGAGATGAAATTTTAACTAAAACTCAACAAAACTATGAAACATGAATTATAACTTAACTAAATACTATTTAACAAAGCATATTAAGCAAAGATAAACAGTAAATACTTCCTAATGAACTATGCTACAGTATAATAAAAACTAAAGAAATTTCTCACCAAATGCCTTTCTGCTTTGACTGAGGTACCATGGAACAAGGGACAATAAACACTTCCTAATGCCTCCCACAAGGCACTACAACCATGAGAATCAATCATCCACCCTGCTTATTGCTCCAAGCTTCAATAACACTGATTTTTAATTTTACACTATTTTCCTTGAATTTTTAGTAATTTAAGTAAACTGAATAAAAAACTTGATTAAGTACTCTAAGAACTTATAAAAGCTTAATAACAACTTATATTGAGCTTAATGAAACAGAAACAACAACAATTTACCAAACTTAAGTGAAGTTGTCAATTCCACTTAAAAATGCTAAATCTGAATTTAAAGAACAAGATTGGAATTAAGTGTTAAATAAAGTTTGATTAACATTAATTAAACTGAGTACAAGTGTTTGAGACTAAGAAATACAATTGGAAAACAAAATTACACTACAACGTTTAATTAAATTACACTACTCCTAAAACTAAAAACTAACTGCTCTTCTCTTCTGCATCCCCTTCTATTTATAGCCTTCCAAACATGTCTTGTGGGTCCCATAAGACTTTCCCACCACCATTGGATGACTCTGAATTGATCCTGACTGTTTAATCATTTTTGGCGGGAAAATTGGTTTTAATCAATTGGAAGCAATTGGGGACTGTGAAAGTGTTTATTGGTTAATTTTGGAGGTGGATGGGACATGGAGTGGGAAGGGTGAGCTGGGGGTATGGAGGTTGAGTGTTGCAGGTTGTTTGCAGGGTAGATGGGGTGGCAGGGTGTAGGTTTGCAAGGTGGCATCACCTGGTGAAAACCCAAGGGTGGGTTTTGTTGTGGAGGTGAGAATGGGTGTAGTGAGGTGGAGGTTGAGGCAAGTGGTGTTTGGGTGAGGTGGAGTGGTGGTGTAGCAGGTGAGGTGGATGGAGGTTGAAGGTGAGCCAGGGTCAAACAAGGGGTTGACCCCGTTTTTGTTAAAGGTGGATATGGGCTTGGTGTGTTGGGCCTGTGGGTTATTACTTGGATTGGACCAGGCTTTCATTTAGTTTGGATTTATTTTGGATTTTGGTTTAGTAAAATTAATTTAGCCCAAGGACCTATTATGTAAAATCTGATTTTCCAGGGACTAAACCTGTATTTATTCTATAGTTATTAAAAATTACTTTTCATGTCTCATAAGAATAATACAAGGACCTATTTTGATATTTTCCAAAATAAAAACAACCGGGGACCATTTTTGCCAAATTTATAAAGTTCGAGGGTAAAAAGTGTAATTTTCCAAAAGTTATCACAAATGACTTGATTTATAAGAATAAATAGTACAAGGGCCTTAAATGTAAGTTTTTCCAAATTAAAATGCCCAGGGACTGTTTTTGCCATTTTTGAAACTTCAGGGACCAAAACTGTAATTTCCTCAAACTTTTTATCCAAATGTCAAATTTGATAACTTGTGAATTCCCAAGGACCATTTTTGACTTTTTCTTCCAAAATAACTTTCCAGGGACTAGAATTGTCAAGTTTGAAACTTGAAGGACCTGTTTTGCCATTTTGTGCAATTTTGGACTTTCAAGGGTAAAATTTGTTATTTCATGATTCCTGGGGGACTTTTGTTGACTTCTCTTCAAAATAATTTTCCCAGGGACCATTTCTGACATTTCTTGAAAATTCAGGGACTGATTATGCCAATTGTGCAAACTTTGCACGTTTTTCATCTGTTTTCAATCCTTTTGCACCTGAAACATATAAAAACACATTCCAAAGATATTTATAGTATTATGTGGTATTTCTGTGTGTTTTTAACTGTTTTCGTATTCTAAATGGAACAGAAATGATGAGTTTTTATGAACTCATCAATCCCCCACACTAAACTATTGCTAGTCCCTAGCAATCTATAATCCAATAACAACCCGTTTTCAAAATTTAATGGTTTTAATGTCTCTTTACCAAAAGCCATTTTACTTCTGGAGTAGCCAGGTGTGAGAACTGTGGTACACCTGATAACCGTGTGATTTTGAGCAAACCACCAGCTGTCAACGGATTTGATTAGTCTTTACCAAAAGCCGTTTGCTTCTGGACTAGCCAACTCTTGATGGACAAAGTCAACATCTTGGTGAGCTGATTACCAATTATGGATTTTCACTGCCTTTACCACAAGCCATAATCTTGCGGGCTAGCCAACTCATTAGCTTTTGAGGATGATGGGGAGTTGAGGAACCATACAATTTTTGGCAAATTGCAAGCCATAAACGGGTTTGAGTTATCTTTACCAAGAGCCGTTTGCTCCTGGATTAGCCAGTCCTTGTGTGGATTAGACATGGAGGACTAATAACCATTTGTTGCGTTAATGCCAAGTACTTCATTTAAGTAAAAATTTTAAAAAAAAAATTAAATTTTTGGCAAAAACGGGGGTACTAGATGTATAATGTGATTAAATTCGCTAGAATTTCCCCCCCTACACTTAGAAATGAATATTGTCCTCAATATTCAAAGTCCCGGCTATTATGCCGACTCTTTGAACGTAAAAAGGTAATATTACAGGCTAAATGTAGGAACAACTTTTATTTTATTTTTGAATTTTTTCATTTTTTGCTTTATGTACTTTATTTACAGTAGGGCAACTCCCCTACACTTGGGTGATACACACGGGTGAAAACCCATGTTTATGCTACTGTTTTTGATTTTTAATTTTTATAAATGTTTTTGTATTTTTAAATTTTATATATATGTACAAAAGAAAGAAAATTCCTAACAACTGCCCCTCGAAAGGGAATCTGGGTCTGACAGAGCTCAGTAACTGTAAACAGCCAACAACCAAATGTTGTAACTAAGGGATTATCAAACTGTGCAAGTTGTGTGCAAAGGAAAAAAATGTTTTTGTATTTTATATTGTTTATGAAATGAAATATGATATAGTATATGTAATCACTACCTCCCAGGCTTGTGTCAGGTTTACCACGCTAGCTAATCACTTGTGAATGATTAACTGTAATAAATATGCCCTGACAGCCCGGAAGTTGAATGATAAAGTATATATAATATACATACAAGGATAGATATTTGAACAAAATACAAAATTCATTATTTATTATTATGTACATGATGCTAATGTTTTTGTTTTCCGAGTCACTAGTTTGACTCGACCCCGAATTCATTTGTTCATGGGGAAGTAAGTGGAATAGACAAACAATCTCCATCGGACTTTCATTCAAGATGTTTGGATAAACATTGAAGTACGTGAAAGTTCCACACCGATGAGATAAGTACCCGGCTTACAATTTATAAATGAGAATGCCGGGGTCAAAGATAGTATCCTCACTCCTGAAGGAGTGACGGATAAGTGGAGAAGTCATGGGGTACGTGAAGAAAGATAAGAAAATCATGATAACAATCATGATTAACTTATAAAAAGGAGACTTCATAATTTCCATATTATGAATTTCAGCATTGAAGCTCCTAATGTAAGAAAACTTCTCCAAGATAGTTTTCGCACAAAGTAATATACCCGGTGTTAAGATTTTATCCTCGGGGAGGAAATCAACCACGGTATCATCAAAGGAACATGATTCAATCTCAGGTAACAAATGATATAGATCATTATGCTCAATTACCTCATTGATTGGATTCTTAATTCCAATGATGTGAGTGAGTTCACTGGTGAACTCCTCATGAAGAGAATCATTCACAAGATGTATATCTGTGAATCCTTGTTCATTTGTTTTGCATGTTTCGGGAACAAGGTGATTAATATTCTCTTTTGGATTGTTGGGATGAGAATTGAGTGTTGGATCACGATGATCATTTGAACACTCAAGAGGGGAAGGTAAATCACACACATGATCAGGAATTCCCTGTGACTCTCTTGGGATTTGGACAAGGTTCTCAACACTGGACTTTATTACTTCGTCCGATTCCTTTGAAGGAATTGTGTCAAGATGCTCATCCTCCATATTCAGAGAGTGAGTGGGATCCTTAGGTATGATAGCAGTAGGAAGAGGGAGTTGAGGAGAGCTAGCATGCATGGATTTTTCCATTTGTTTCTGTGCTAGGGATTCCTCCGTACTCTTATCTCCCTGTATAACCATGGATGGAATTTTAATTGATGAACGTGATGAAGGTTTATAAAATTGAAGAATATCAACGGTATCCTCATCATCAGTAGCATCATCATCGAGAAAAGCAGCTTTGGAAAATATGGTACGTGTTTTAGCTGTTCTTTCTTGGATGAGTAATTCTTCCATGGTTTTATCGTTTCTAGCAGCTCGTTCTTCAATATATTTCTCATGAGATACACAAGAAGAGCTTGGTGCATTTTGAAAC
The DNA here is from genome assembly GCA_030686995.1 of Artemisia argyi. NCBI lineage: Eukaryota > Viridiplantae > Streptophyta > Magnoliopsida > Asterales > Asteraceae > Artemisia > Artemisia argyi. The sequence goes on from JARVZY010000675.1 coordinate 19,336, forward strand.
GATGGCTTAGTCAACTCCTCCTTAATTTCTTTCAAAGACTCTAGAGCCTTCAGAAAGATATCTTCATTTGTTTGAGGAGTTACTTGGTTTATTTGGTACTGTGGAGGTTGGTAATAGGACGAATAGTCATTATTATTACAAGGAAATGAATTCCCTGTTTGACATTCGGAGCTGAAGTGTGAACCTCCACAGTACTCACAACAGTTGAACTGATGTGGCTGTGAGTCGTATGTGTTGTAGTCATAATTGTTATCAGGAACCTGCTCATAGACAAGCGTGTTTCCCGATTGACAATCAGAACTGTAGTGTGAACCACCATAGTACTCACAACAGTAAAACTGCTGAGTCTCATGGTGTGGAAGCTGATGGAATGAATCAGTCGTGTCATGGTAGGAATAGGGATTCTGGTTATAGACAGACCCATTTCCTGACTCTACCATGCCACAACTGGGGCAATTACCACCATTATAAGGACTACCACACCATTGACAGACAAGAGGGTGAGAATAAGACATAGAAAGAATCAAAGGGGTTTGGAAGGTAAGAAATGAAGAATCAAAAAGGTAAGAGGGTAAAGATGGATATTTTTGGGTTTTTTGTGTTTGTTGAAAACTTAAAAAAAATATTTTTGGAATCGATTCGTTAACTGAAATCGTTCCTTTAAAATCACTCGCAGGCTAGCGGGAGGAAATAAATGGATTCCTCTTCAGTTCGCAATTTAATGTCAGAACTTACCTTATACCAGCTGTTTCAGGTTGTGATTTTAAAGAACACGAAGTAATTTAACTTCACGATTAATTTTGTTGTTATTTATTATTTTTTTTGGTGTTTTTAACACTTTAGGAAAAGTGTTAGTGAACTTTTCAGTTATGATATTTATTTTCACAAAAATTTACAGACTGATGGTATTTGTACAGTGAGTTGATATTCAGAACCACGTATGCTTCCAAATTCGTAGTACGCAGCACACCTCCCCGGCAGCGGCGCCAAAATTTGATCAGTGCTGAACCGTCAGATTATTATTAACCAAGTTTAATAAGTCAACAAGTCAAAAACAGCTTAGACTAATGCTCCGTGGAGTACAAGGTATCCGCGGGTCGTATTTCCCAACGAGGCGTGAAATCTGTAATAAAACGAATTCGTGATCGAGTGGTTTTGAACAGGAAAGGATAAAAGTGTGTGTGAGTGATTACACTAGGGTTTTATAAAATAAAATAGCTTAAATAAGCTATATAAACAGTTATGTGAAACCTAGATATCTAAAACGTATAAACGTAAACAAAATTAAAAATCAGACGCGACTGCGTACTGAGAAAAAGGTGCGTTTTAAGAAAAATAAACTACAAGGGTTAATATTGAAAATTATGTAAACTTAAACTTAAAATAAAATTTAAATTAAAAAGAAAACTATTTTTTAGATTATTTTATTATTTATTATTAATTATTTAAATAAAAACTATTTAACTATTTAATTAAAACTAAAAATAATAAACGCTACAAATTAAACTAAAAACTTACAAAAATAATTTCTAAACTTAAAAATGAACTTGAAGAAAGTATAAAAAATAAAAATAAATGTTTTTGTCTTTTTATGAATTTTCTATTAATTAAAAACTATTTATATTATTTATACTAATTAAACTATTTTAAATTACAAATAATACTAAATCAACTTAGAAAATTATGAAAAAATTTGTAAAACTATTTTATAACTTATAAAAGCTAGGAAAAATATAAAATCTAGGTATTGCTTTATAAAAATTAATTATGCTATTTAAAACATAATTATTAACTAATTATTAATTAAATTATTATTAATTATAATAAATACTAAATGAAAAGTTAAAATTATAAAACTTTTTATATAACTATATTAAAGTAACAGAAACTTTATAAAAATATAAAATTTCCTAAATACTAATAAATAAGCTATTTTAATAATTAATTACTTATTATTTATTTAATACCTAATTAAACTATTTTAATTTTAATAAATACTAAACTAATTTCTAAAATTATGAAATTTCTTATACAAAAACTTAATACTGACAAAAAGGTGGGAAAAATATAAAAAGTGCTAATCACTTATTAATAAGCAGTAGAATAAGCTAATAAGCAAAATTAAGCTAAAATGGCTGAAACTATATTAAATATCAAATTTGGTAAAGAGTGAATGATAAAAGACCCTAGGGCGACTGGTTTACAGGTACTCACTATCACTCTCAAAAAGGGGGAGGTCTCAGGTTCGACCCTGCCTCACCCCTTTTTTTACCAAACATTTTATTTTTTAATGTTTATTTTACAAACTACTTAAGACACTAAAAATTAACAACTTTAATAAAAACAACTTTTTTATATCCAACAAATAAGCTCAGAGTGAGCTTATTTAGCTCACAGTTGAGCTTTTGTGGCTCAACTTGGGCTAAAAGCTGGAACAAGCTTACTATAAGCTCAGTAAAAATGAACAAAAGGCAAATCAATATAAAAACAGATCAAACAAACTTAAGATAAGCCAAAGAAAAGAGAAAACAAAGAAAATAAGCTAGAAAAGCAAAAAATAAGCTAATCCAATACCACTGCAGTCCAAACACAAGGCCAAATCAAGCACCTTTTGACCTCTGTGGGGTCCACAGAGGTAAAAGGAAGTCCAATTTAAAGCTTGACCCTCAAACCTGACCTGGTAAACTCTAGAATAAGCTAATAAGCTGAGCTTATGGCTTATTCTGAAGCAATTGGTGGACCATTGAACCTTGGTTCAATTCTGAATGGGTCAGTGTGGTTGTGCTGACAGGTCACAAACAAGGTCTCAATAAGCTATGCACTAATAAGCTAGAACCCAAGATAAGCCTAGGTTATTGAAATAGGACTGCTTGGCTTATCAAAAATCCAAAGGATAAGGTGTGGGGTCCACTAGGGAGCTTGTTATGAGCTTATGAAAAAGACTGAATACACTGAGTGATCAGTGTACTCAGCAAGGTGGGTCAAGGTTTAAGCTGTGAGCAGGCATAATAAATAAGCTTGAAAACCAAAACAAAACCTGGAACCAGAGACCTAGCTATAAGAGCTTCTCATAAAACCCAAAAGCTCAAGGTGGGACCTACTATGGAAGTGATTAGAGGCTTTTGATCAAGGGCTTATAAAACAAGATCTGTGGTGCAGGGCATATGCATTCCCTGCATGCTATTTTGAGCACCAAAATAAGCCATAGAAAAATTCTAGAAATTAAGATAAAATAAGGACAATAAATTTGAGCTTCCAAACTTTAAGAATCCAAAAGCTCACATGCTAAAACTAATTAATGAAAGCATGAAAATTCTAGCAAGTTTTGCAAAAATCTGTAACTATAAAATGTTGACTTTTAAGTAATACACTAACTTTGACTAATATGAGATTAGATTGATCCTAAGCTATTTAATATGACATATTAAACTATAATAAGACTGATTTAAGCTATTAATACAACTTATAAACCTAACATGATGATTATGAGATTGAATTTCAACACAGTTAACTAAGGAATGAAATTAAAAGCTATTGTTGACTTTTATCAAAAGGGTATTAAGTTTTATGTTTAGTTTGACCTATTCAGACCTAAAGAAACATATGTCAACCTTTTTTAAACAATGAAACTCAGTACAACATGGATAAGCAGTTTAAACCAAACACCCTTATATTGACTGTGATGGTGAGCTTTTCACACACTTTAAAGGATTCAGTCCCAGAGATCAGTCAATTGAGTCATATTATGATGAAATGGGTTCATTCAAGCACAAAAACACAACTAATAACAATCATTAACCATAACTACCCCTACTTTCATTTAAGCAGCTGAGATGAAATTTTAACTAAAACTCAACAAAACTATGAAACATGAATTATAACTTAACTAAATACTATTTAACAAAGCATATTAAGCAAAGATAAACAGTAAATACTTCCTAATGAACTATGCTACAGTATAATAAAAACTAAAGAAATTTCTCACCAAATGCCTTTCTGCTTTGACTGAGGTACCATGGAACAAGGGACAATAAACACTTCCTAATGCCTCCCACAAGGCACTACAACCATGAGAATCAATCATCCACCCTGCTTATTGCTCCAAGCTTCAATAACACTGATTTTTAATTTTACACTATTTTCCTTGAATTTTTAGTAATTTAAGTAAACTGAATAAAAAACTTGATTAAGTACTCTAAGAACTTATAAAAGCTTAATAACAACTTATATTGAGCTTAATGAAACAGAAACAACAACAACAATTTACCAAACTTAAGTGAAGTTGTCAATTCTACTTAAAAATGCTAAATCTGAATTTAAAGAACAAGATTGGAATTAAGTGTTAAATAAAGTTTGATTAACATTAATTAAACTGAGTAAAAGTGTTTGAGACTAAGAAATACAATTGGAAAACAAAATTACACTACAACGTTTAATTAAATTACACTACTCCTAAAACTAAAAACTAACTGCTCTTCTCTTCTGCATCCCCTTCTATTTATAGCCTTCCAAACATGTCTTGTGGGTCCCATAAGACTTTCCCACCACCATTGGATGACTCTGAATTGATCCTGACTGTTTAATCATTTTTGGCGGGAAAATTGGTTTTAATCAATTGGAAGCAATTGGGGACTGTGAAAGTGTTTATTGGTTAATTTTGGAGGTGGATGGGACATGGAGTGGGAAGGGTGAGCTGGGGGTATGGAGGTTGAGTGTTGCAGGTTGTTTGCAGGGTAGATGGGGTGGCAGGGTGTAGGTTTGCAAGGTGGCATCACCTGGTGAAAACCCAAGGGTGGGTTTTGTTGTGGAGGTGACAGAGGGTGTAGTGAGGTGGAGGTTGAGGCAAGTGGTGTTTGGGTGAGGTGGAGTGGTGGTGTAGCAGGTGAGGTGGATGGAGGTTGAAGGTGAGCCAGGGTTAAACAAGGGGTTGACCCCATTTTTGTTAAAGGTGGATATGGGCTTGGTGTGTTGGGCCTGTGGGTTATTACTTGGATTGGACCAGGCTTTCATTTAGTTTGGATTTATTTTGGATTTTGGTTTAATAAAATTAATTTAGCCCAAGGACCTATTATGTAAAATCTGATTTTCCAGGGACTAAACCTGTATTTATTCTATAGTTATTAAAAAGGACTTTTCATGTCTCATAAGAATAATACAAGGACCTATTTTGATATTTTCCAAAATAAAAACAACCGGGGACCATTTTTGCCAAATTTATAAAGTTCGAGGGTAAAAAGTGTAATTTTCCAAAAGTTATCACAAATGACTTGATTTATAAGAATAAATAGTACAAGGGCCTTAAATGTAAGTTTTTCCAAATTAAAATGCCCAGGGACTGTTTTTGCCATTTTTGAAACTTCAGGGACCAAAACTGTAATTTCCTCAAACTTTTTATCCAAATGTCAAATTTGATAACTTGTGAATTCCCAAGGACCATTTTTGACTTTTTCTTCCAAAATAACTTTCCAGGGACTAGAATTGTCAAGTTTGAAACTTGAGGGACCTGTTTTGCCATTTTGTGCAATTTTGGACTTTCAAGGGTAAAATTTGTTATTTCATGATTCCTGGGGGACTTTTGTTGACTTCTCTTCAAAATAATTTTCCCAGGGACCATTTCTGACATTTCTTGAAAATTCAGGGACTGATTCTGCCAATTGTGCAAACTTTGCACGTTTTTCATCTGTTTTCAATCATTTTGCACCTGAAAAATATAAAAACACATTCCAAAGATATTTATAGTATTATGTGGTATTTCTGTGTGTTTTTAACTGTTTTCGTATTCTAAATGGAACAGAAATGATGAGTTTTTATGAACTCATCAATCACCATTCACATGTTTATTATAAAAGCATAATAGTCAGTATCAAGACTATGGTTTATTGGCAGTGATGACTATCATTGTCGCATTCAACTTATTTTGCAATGTGGACATGTAGTGGTCCTTCAGTCTAGGGATGGTAACAGGGTTGGGTATAACGAAGAATGCATTTTCCATCCCCGTCGCCAATCCCAAGTCCACATCCCCATACCCATTGGGGAATAGTTATGCTTCCCCATCCCCATCAGGATCAGTGATCCACATCGGATATTGGGGATTTTAAAGTTTCTTAAAAATCAACTGATATGTTATCTTTCACATGTCTATGTACATATAAGATGAAATCAAATGAGGTCATAAGCATACATATAAGCCTACACAAACACACCCTAAGATTAGCCCTGTGTATCCCTGACCAAGAATTTGCAGGTACCTCAACACTAGCATCAACTGTACACACGCAACTAATTTGAAACAGTAAACCATAACTTTAGAAATGCAGAACAGTTTCTATAAATTAAAAGCGATATCAGAGGGAGATATGTTAATGACTTAACGCATACAAACGCACACATATACATTAGCTTAATTTGTATAAACACGCATACAAACATGAATCTTTATACAAACACGAGCCATAGATATCATTCCCTTCTAGAGACATAATTAATTTTTAAAGTTGTAGCTGTAACATCTAAATCCAAAATTAGTGCATGTTATTTTAAAAAAACCAAAATTTACATCACTTGAGCACACAAAACGAGTATTAAACCAAGGTAGTTACACCATCACTTATTGTCGAATATAAACAAGCAACAAACATCAAAAGCAATCTCAAATCCATAACCTA
>JARVZY010006265.1:2500-20000 GCA_030686995.1 Artemisia argyi
TATATAAAAAAAATGCTATAAATATTCCGAAAGAGGCTATACTAACTGAAAAAACTGCATCTTTACAAAATTCATACCAATCTATTGAATTGTTTGAATTTTTATGTAAAAGATTTATAGACGGGGTTAACCATTTTGTTAAAATATCCACATCTTGATTGAAAGGAATTCCTAAGAATCCAACGAACAAAGTAAATAGAATTAATATAAGTATTGGGAATAACATAGTGTTATCTGATTCATAAGGATACAAAGAAGTCTTGGTATTGCCTAAATTAGGAATCGAAAGAAAAGGTTGGATCAGATTTCTTACATTGTCATCAATTTGATCTACTTTATTTGAAAAAAAGGAAGGACGGCCACTCTTGTTCATTTTTAATAAAGTTACCAAACGAAAGTTTTTGTTACTTATTTTTGAACCCTCTTTACCCCATAGAGATATTGAATACAAGGGGGTATTCCTTTTTCCACTGTAATTTTGAAAATGAACGTTTAAATGTCCTTCAAAAGTAAGTAAATAGATCCGACACATATAAAATGCGGTTAATCCCGCGGTAGACCAAGCTATTATTGCAAAAATAGGTGAATACAACCAACTATCATTAAGAATTTCATCTTTGGACCAAAAACAAGCAAGAGGTGGAATACCACAAAGAGAAAGTGTACCTAATAAAAAAGAATTTTTAGTAATTGGTACATGTTTTGTTAAACCCCCCATAAGGACCATATTCTGACTTTTTTTTGGACAATATCCAACAAGAGTTTCCATTGAATGAATAACGGATCCCGACCCTAAGAACAATAACGCTTTTGAATAAGCATGAGTAATCAAATGAAATAAGGCACTGCGATAAGACCCCATACCTAAAGCTAACATCATATAACCCAATTGAGACATTGTGGAATAGGCTAAACCCCTCTTAATGTCTTTTTGAGCAAGAGCTAAAGTAGCTCCTAAAAAAACCGTTATTATCCCTATCAAAGAGATAAAATTCATTATGTGGGGTATGACTATGAAAAGAGGCATAAGTCGAGCTACAAGAAATATTCCCGCTGCTACCATCGTAGCAGCATGTATAAGAGCTGAAATAGGAGTCGGCCCTTCCATTGCATCAGGTAACCATACATGAAGGGGAAATTGTGCAGATTTAGCAATAGCACCGGCAAATAATAGAACAGCGCACAAAGTAACAAATAAAAAATTGACCTCATTATTAGAAATCAAGTTATTAAATATTTGGAATAAATCACGAAATTCGAAACTCCCCGTTACCCAATAAAACCCTAAAATGCCTAATAATAAACCAAAATCGCCAACACGATTAGTTACAAACGCTTTTTGACAAGCCTTTGCTGCAACAGGTCGTGTGAACCAAAATCCTATTAATAGATACGAACACATTCCAACTAATTCCCAAAAAATATAAATTTGTATCAAATTTGAACTAGTAACTAATCCCAACATGGAAGTACTGAAAAAACTCATATAAGCAAAAAATCTCAAATACCCGTGATCATGAGACATATAATTATCACTATAAATAAGAACTAAAATTCCAACAGTAGTGATTAATATTGACATAATAGAAGTAAGTGGATCAATCAAGTATCCAAATTCTAAAGAAAAATCATTATTGATAATCCAAGACCATACATATTGATAGACAGAACTGCTATTTATTTGCTGAATAGACAGATTTATGGAAAAAATCATGACTATACTTAACAATAAAACGCTCTGAAAAGCCCACATACGACGAAGACTTTTTGTTGCCGTCGGAAAAATAAGAAGTCCCAACCCTATTAACATAGGAACTGGAAGTGGAAGAAAAGGTATTATCCACGCATATTGATATGTCTGTTCCATAAAAAAAGTTTTTTTTTCTTAATTAATTGTTTCCGATTCACCGGATCTTAGCTCTTTCGAAAAAGTAAATAAAAAATAAAGATATGCACTAACTTATTTAATAATTTATATTTATATTAGTATTTATTCTGAGTCTTTTCAAAATTGTTCAAATATGCAAAACAAGAAGTTACAATTGGTCAAATGATATAACCAAGTGACATATAAAAACGAATACTTATAATAGGAAAGTAGGAAAATAAAAAATATTATTAATATTCATACAGCAAGTATAAAATTTTAGGCTAAAAAGAGTACTTGATGCTAATATGAATTAGAGGATTAACTAAGGTCGTTGGTCTAATGAAATAAAACCTCTTGATTTTAGTTAGTTTATTTAAACTCATTAACTAATTCATTATGGGATTTATTGTTTTCCATTTCAATCAAAACAATTTATTAGGAATATTTGGAAAGTTTATAAGATTATACCTCTAAAATGAACTTTTTATCGAGCAAGGATAAAAAATGACTGAGATCCTTTTTTATCAAACTACATACCCTTTAACAGATTTTTTACTAGTATCATTCGAGTTTTAAAGTTTAGGTGTATTTTTTTTTTTCAAGTTTTACTAAAAAAAGACTCAATTTATTAGGCAAAAGTTTACAAGGTATTTTATTACATGTAAATAAAATATAGAATGACTAAAATAAAGGTATTTTAGGTTCTTTATTTCTTTTGATTTCTATCCCATAGCAGATGAGATATAAATAACGAGAACTAAGAGTTCAAAACCAAAAATTTTTGGTTTTACAAAGAGTGTATGGAATCAAAATTTTGTTATTTCGAGTCATTTTTTATTTTCACGGATCTTTGACGTATCTAGATTTCTATGAAGAGAATCTTTTAGAAAAAAAAAATAGATAATGAATATAAGATAAGAAATAATAATTCGTTTTGAACAATAGATGTCTTTCACATCCAACTATAACAATGACTAACTTCTTCTTTTTTAAATGGCAGTTCCAAAAAAACGTACTTCGATATCAAAAAAGCGTATTCGTAAAAATATTTGGAAAAGGAAAGGATATTGGGCGGCATTAAAAGCTTTGTCATTAGGGAAATCTCTTTCTACCGGGAATTCAAAAAGTTTTTTTGTACGACAAACAAATAAGTCCTAAAATATTGGAATAATTTGGAATGGATTTGACTAAAAAAATTGGATCAGTAATTAATATCTCAGTAATTTGTTAATTTAATATTAAAGTTAATATAAAATTAACAATTGGCAGTTCCTATTCTAATCAATATGAAATAGACTCTTAATCTTATAAAAAGAAGAAGTATTCTTCTTTCTAAATTCTAAAAATAAAAAATAAATATATATAAGATTTTTTATTTGATTTTTTTAGTATATTTTCATTCAGATTTTGGTGGTGGGGAGTCTTCTTTTCCCCATCGACTTTTAAAAGAATAAATAATGAAAAAATTTTATATTTATCAGGAAGGGCAGATAGAATATTTTTAGTTCAAATTAATTAATTGTTCAAACTAATCCATTCCGTGTTAAAGATTTTTGGATAACTTTCTGACTTCTTAATTTATTATATATACTATATTTAATTTATTTTCCATATATATCCAATTTTCAGCCCAATGAAAAATCCAATAAAAGAACTTAATTGTTGAGATATTATTATATGTGCAAGTGGCAATTTGGAGTAATCCAAAATAGACATATTTTAGATTCATTGATAAAATTTAGTTTGTGTTTCAAATTGAATTTATTAAATCAGATAAACCAGAAATAATGACAATAAAAGAAAAAAGTTTTTGAGTCTATCGAAGAATTCTATCGTTGCAAGAGTCGTATTTTAGAATCGGCTAAACTACGTCAAAGCCCTAAAACCAGACACCTTAAAGAAACTACTGAACCTTTAAATTGACTTTTTTGAACTCTTTTTTTTTTATATCTTTACTAAAATTGAGTGAATTGACTTGTTCAATCTCGACGATTGAATATAAATAGGTTATTATGAGTTCGAGCAAGCCGCTATGGTGAAATCGGTAGACACGCTGCTCTTAGGAAGCAGTGCTAGAGCATCTCGGTTCGAGTCCGAGTGGCGGCATGCCATCTTCTAAAAGATATCAAATAGATCCTATAATAAAATTAAATTAAATTCCCAATTTCTATTTCTTAATTAATACGGGGGGATCCCCCGTTTTTTCATTTTTATGATATTTTCAACTTTAGAGCATATATTAACTCATATTTCCTTTTCTATTGTTTCAATTGTAATTACAATTCATTTGATAAGCTTATTGGGCAATCAAATTAGAAAACCATATTATTCCTCAGAAAAGGGGATGATAGCTACTTTTTTATGTCTAACAGGATTGTTAATAACTCGTTGGATTTATTCGGGCCATTTTCCACTAAGTGATTTATACGAATCCTTAATTTTTCTTTCATGGAGTTTCTCCCTTATTCATATAGTTCCTTATCCTTATTTCAAAATAAGAAAAAATTATTTAACAACAATAACTGCCTCAAGTACTATTTTTACCCAAGGCTTTGCTACATCGGGTCTTTTAAATGAAATACATAAACCCACAATATTAGTACCTGCTCTACAATCGGAATGGTTAATAATGCACGTAAGTATGATGATATTGAGCTATGCGGCTCTTCTTTGTGGATCATTATTATCAGTAGCACTTCTAGTCATTACATTTAGAAAACTTTTTTATAGTTCTAAAAGTAATAATTTATTAAAATTAAACGGGTCATTTTCTTTTGGTGAAATCCAATACAAGAATGAAAGAAACAATATTTTTCAAAAAAAATATTTTTTTCCTGTTAATAATTATTACAAGGCCCAATTGATTCAACAATTAGATTATTGGAGTTATCGTGTGATTAGCCTAGGATTCATCTTTTTAACCATAGGTATTCTTTCAGGAGCAGTATGGGCTAATGAAGCGTGGGGATCATATTGGAGTTGGGATCCAAAGGAAACTTGGGCGTTTATTACTTGGATCGTATTCGCAATTTATTTGCATACTCGAACAAATAAAAATTTGCAGGGGACAAATTCCGCAATTGTGGCGACTATAGGTTTTCTTATAATTTGGATATGCTATTTTGGGGTCAATCTATTAGGAATAGGGCTACATAGTTATGGTGCATTTACGTTAACCTCTAGTTAAACTAAAGAAAAGTTACAAACAGAATACGGTATATATAAAATTGCGTCAACCGGCGAGAACCATGTGAATCAAGTAGTGTAGTGATTCACGCGGTTCTCGCAAAGACCAAGCGGATTGGGCGAAAATTCAAATTCATATTTTGTTTTTACTTTATTTAAAATTTAAGAAAATAAAAATACTTTTATTTTTTCTTTAAAAAAACTATCTATAAAAATAATTAGATAGAATACCTTCAACCTTGTCAACTGATAGTGAAAGAACAAAATCGGGATACATACCAATACCTATTACAGGTAGAAAAATGGAGATGGAAACAAATAACTCGCGCGGTCCAGAATCAAAAACATAAGAGTTTGGAGTATTAAATAACTTGTATCCATAGAACATCTGGCGTGACATAGATAATAAATAAATAGGAGTTAATATCATTCCAATTGCCATTACAAAAGTGATGGCAATTTTGGGCATTAAAAGATATTTTTGGCTAGTAATTATTCCTAAAAAGACTATAACTTCTGCAACAAAACCACTCATACCCGGTAATGCAAGGGAAGCCATGGAAAAGCTACTGAACATCGTAAATATTTTTGGCATGGGGATAGCTACTCCGCCCATTTCATCGAGATAAACAAGACGTATTCTATCATAACTCGTTCCTGCCAAGAAAAAAAGTGCAGCACCAATAAATCCATGAGAGATTATTTGTAAAATAGCTCCATTGAGTCCCGTATCGGTTATAGAAGCAATTCCTATAAGTATAAAACCCATATGAGATACCGAGGAATAGGCTATTCTTTTTTTTAAATTACGTTGGCCGGGAGATGTTGAAGCTGCATAGATTATTTGTATTGTACCTACTATCATCAACCAAGGAGAAAATATAGAATGAGCGTGTGGTAATAATTCCATATTAATCCGAATCAATCCATACGCTCCCATTTTTAATAAAATTCCGGCTAGAAGCATACAAGTACTGTAATGTGCCTCTCCGTGGGTATCTGGTAACCATGTATGTAGGGGTAGAATCGGTAATTTGACAGCAAAAGCGATAAAAAATCCAATATAGAATATTATTTCCAAAGCCACAGGATACGACTGATTAACTGATGTTTCAAAATTTAATGTTGGTTCATTAGAACCATATAAACCGATACCCAGAACTCCCATTAAGAGAAAAATGGAACCCCCCGCCGTGTACAAAATAAATTTTGTGGCTGAATAGAGACGTTTCTTTCCTCCCCACATGGATAGAAGTAGATAAACCGGAATTAATTCTAATTCCCACATGATAAAAAAAAGTAAAAGGTCCCGAGAAGAAAATGATCCTATTTGACCGCTGTACATTGCTAACATCAAGAAATGGAATAATCGAGAATCCCGAGTAACAGGCCAGGCCGCTAAGGTAGCTAAAGTAGTGATAAATCCTGTTAATAAAACGGGTCCTATAGACAGTCCATCTATTCCTAATTTCCAACGGAAATCAAAAAAATTGATCCATTTATAGTCGTCTACTAGTTGGATTAATGGATCGTCCAATTGGAAATGATAACAGAATACATAGGTTGTTAGAAGAAGTTCTAACATGCATATACATATAGTATACCACCTAATTACCCTATTTCCTTTATGGGGAAGAAAGAAAATTAAGGAACCCGCAAATATTGGTAAAACTACAATTATTGTTAACCAAGGAAATTTGTTCGTGGTAAAGACAAGATACGCTTGGACCAGAAAAACATGTGCCCAAAAATATCTTATTTTTGGGCACATGTTTTGGCGGTAAAAAAAAATGGACTCAAGGAGAGGTTTCTGTAACGTATTAATAAGCTATACCCATACTGCGGGTTGTTTCATGCCATAAATAAACCCGAACACTCAAGAAATCCGTTGGGCAGGCGGATTCGCATCTCTTACAGCCGACACAATCCTCTGTTCTTGGAGCGGAAGCTATTTGTTTGGCTTTACATCCGTCCCAAGGTATCATTTCTAATACATCCGTAGGACAGGCTCGGACACATTGAGTACACCCAATACATGTATCATAAATCTTTACTGAATGCGACATTGGATCGATATTTTTGAACGTGATAAAGTTTCAATCTAGTAAATTGATAAATGAATTATATATTTAAATACTAATACTAGATGAATCGATGAGTTACCCGGTTTTTTCTGGATTGACAGTGCCAAACTACTTTGATTTCTTATCTTTGTGATAACATGATCATACCTTACGTGGCACACATGCTAATTTTAATTGATTTATGAAAATTCTAATTTTATTTTAATAGGATAATATTACTTATTCAACAAATTAGATTGATTTATACGAGTTGATTTTCTGTTACGATAAATTGATGAAACAATGGCGAGTCCAATAGCGGCTTCAGCAGCTGCAATAGCTATAACAAAAATAGAAAAAATTGCTCCTTTTAATTGACGACTATCAAAAAAATCAGAAAATGTTACAAAATTGAGATTAACCGCATTTAATATAAGTTCAAGACACATAAGAGCCCTAACCATATTTCTACTTGTAATCAATCCATATAGACCGACAGAAAATAAATAGGCACTCAAAACAAGTACATGTTCGAGCATCATTAACCAACTCCTCATCAATCTCGATTCATTTCAATATGAACAACAATTTAACCAATTGGATTGACTAGAATAATGAAATAAAGGAATATATTGGGAATAGATCAAACTAATAAAGACTTTCTCTTTTATATCCAAAGTCAAATAGAAAAAGGAAATGCATCTGATAGCTCATAACAAGGGTTTTCCGGTTCTAAAGAGTTATTATTGACGAGCTACAGCAATTGCGCCGATTAACGCAACTAAAAGAATTAGTGAAATAAATTCAAACGGAATAAAAAAATCTGTTGATAAATGAATCCCAATTTGTTGACTATTACTTATCAGATCTTGCTCTATAATCTGGCTTGCTTTTGTAGTCCAAATAATCCCGTACCATGACGTATCTGGAATAGTAGTAATTAGTGAAAAAAAAATACTTGTGCAGACCACGGAAGTTACTCCATCTCCCACGGTCCAAAGGCGGAAATCTTTGGAATATTCTGAACCATTTATGAACATCACAGCAAAAATGATTAAAACATTTATGGCTCCTACGTAAATAAGGAGCTGCGCGGCAGCTACAAAATGCGAGTTTGATAGAATATAGAATAAAGATATACAAACAAAAACAAATCCCAATGAAAAGGCAGAATAAATGGGATTGGGAAGTAATACTACTCCCAGACCCCCTAATATAAGACCCAATCCCAGAAAGACTAAAAGAAAATCATGTATTAGTCCAGGTAAATCCATTATATATAAAATAAGAGATAAATAAATCAAAATCTTTCATAACTTTATTGACACCCGGTCAGGAAAAAAGAGGGAAATCTACTTTTTTATAATAGTTCTTAATTATTATTAAATTAAAAATTCCATTTTCATGGATATGGATTGATGTAGATATAGTTATTGGCCTAATCTCTCGAAAGAGTAATTTAAATCTATATATTTGCAAATCCTCAATATAGTCATAGAAATTTAATATAAATTAAAACATGATTCTCGTCTCCTAATCAATATAATCAATATAATTATGAATATATTAATAAAATTCTAGTTATTCACCAAATAAAAAGCCTCATTCTTTTAGATCAAAATGAGTTATTAAGTTTTTATTTCAGGCAAATTTAAAATTGTTCGAATTGTGTAATCGTCAATTACTGACATTGGTAACCGACCCAAAGCAATTTGATTATAATTCAATTCGTGACGATCATAAGTAGAAAGTTCATATTCTTCAGTCATTGATAAACAATTTGTTGGACAATACTCAACGCAATTACCACAAAATATACATACTCCAAAATCAATACTGTAATTAAGCAATCGTTTCTTTCTAATATCAGTTTCCAATTTCCAATCAACAACGGGCAGATCTATAGGACATACGCGAACACATACTTCACAAGCAATGCATTTATCAAATTCAAAGTGGATTCGGCCGCGGAAACGCTCGGATGTAATCAATTTTTCATAGGGGTATTGAATAGTTACAGGTAAACGATTCGCGTGTGATAAGGTAATCATAAAACCTTGACCAATATACCTTGCGGCTCGTACTGTTTGTTGGCCATAATTCATGAACTCAGTTACCATAGGGAACATATCGTGAATATCTATAAAAAATAGGATACTTGTTTCTTTCTCTTGTTTGGGACAAGTCATGAATATAGAAGTATTTTTACAGTGAAAGAAGTTGGGAAGAAGTTGTTAATAATAGATTACCTAGAGAAATAGGTAAAAGAAATTTCCATCCAAGATTTAATAATTGGTCCATTCTCAGCCTCGGTAAAGTCCATCTTGTTGCGATAGGAATGAACAAGAACAAATAAGTTTTAGCTAATGTAATAAAGATACCAATTATTGTTCCAAAGACTCTACCCCTTTTAGTAATTTCAAAAAGCTCGGGAACAAATATGTATGGAATAGAAAGATTCCAACCCCCCAAGTAAAGAACTGTTACGAATAATGAAGAAACTAGTAGATTTAAATATGAAGCAACGTAAAATAAACCAAATTTGATACCGGAATATTCGGTTTGATAACCTGCTACTAATTCTTCTTCTGCTTCTGGTAAATCAAAAGGTAATCGTTCACACTCTGCTAGGGAAGAAATTAGAAAAACTAGAAATCCTATAGGTTGACGCCACAAATTCCATCCCCAAAAACCATATTTTGACTGCGCTTCCACTATATCAACGGTACTTGAACTGTTAGATAATCATAGTGGATGATAACATCACTGTTCCCACCACCTATTGCAGAACCGTACATGAGATTTTCACCTCATACGGCTCCTCAAAGGTCACAAATAAATCTAAGGACCCGTCCTTATTTATTTTTCTTGATATGTTTGTAGGATAAATAGAGATAAAATGAAATCTATTGTAAGGTCCCCATTAGACACTGGAATTCTGTCTGCTATATTTATTTATACTATAATAAAATAAATTTATACTATAATAAAATAAAGTGCTTCTGAATTCATCTTCTCTTTTAATAATTTAATCTTTGTTGAGTAATAACTTAATCCTTGAATAAAATCTTTCTTGTAACAATATCTATAGATATTTCAACCTAACGTTTTCAATTACGAAATCCAATTAGACCTTGCATTAGTTCATGAATCATGACAAGAATTCTATCTCTATATAGAGAAAGAAAAAAAGATATTTTTTTTTTTAGCGCATTCAGTCTTTCGATTTTTTTCGTTCCTATTCTCCTTTCTCAAAAAAAGGGGACCTTAAACAAAGTTAAAGGATTACTTCGTTCTTGATAGTTATTTACTTAATCGGTGAATAGAAGTATACTCTGGATCGGAATCGTGGGAAGTACTCCTTGATCATTTCTACCAATTTAAAGCCCCAATTATAATTCTTTTTATACACAGAATACACTTACATAATCTCTATTACGAATCCTTTGTGTACCTTAGTGTTCCTAGCTATCCACTTATTTTTATCAATCCACTTTTGGGTAATACATATGCTAATAGATAGTAAAAACCTCATAAAGTAGATCTTTTGAACCCGCTTCAAGTCATCATGATTAATCAATCAATCTTGGGGTAAACAGTCTCTAATACTTAATGTTTACTTTTATTAACTCTTGTACATAGGAAATGAGATTCAATCTTTTACTGCAAATTTATAAGCCGTTTCTTTCACTCATATAACTATCTGGTTTCCTTCATCAACCCCCGAATAATGAATAAAAAACGAAAATATATATTCAACTCATGACATTTCCTTCCTAGAAAGAAAAAGTAGGGTCAAATTTATGTCTTAACGAATCACACGTAGAGATATTGATAACACACATAGAGTTAATGGTATTTCATAACTAATTGATTGAGCAGCAGCTCGTAGACCACCTAAAAAAGAATATTTATTATTGGAGCCATATCCTGACATAAGAAGGCCGACAGGAGCTATACTTGAAATAGCAATCCATAAAAAAACACCGATACTGAGATCGGCTAAAACAAGATGATCCCCAAAAGGAATTACTAAATAACTTAATAAAACGGATATTACTGCTATAGACGGTCCAATACTGAATAAACGAGTATCTCCTCTAGATGGAAGAAGATTCTCTTTGAAAAGTAATTTGGTACCATCTGCTAGAGCTTGAAGAATTCCCAAAGGTCCTGCGTATTCAGGACCAATACGTTGTTGTATACCTGCAGATATTTCTCTTTCTAACCAAACAATTACTAGTACACCTATTGTGATTCCTAATACAGGAGTAAAAATAGGGATAAGCATCCATATGATCCCATAGACCTCTTTTAAGGATTCCAATCTAGAAAAAGAATTGATAGCTTGTACTTCTGTTGTATCCATTATCATTTTAACGATCAACTTCTCCCATAATGATATCTATACTACCTAGTATCGTCATAATATCAGCCAATTTCATCCTTTTAACTAACTGAGGAAGAATTTGCAAATTAATAAATCCTGGCGGTCTAATTTTATATCGCCAAGGAAAAACACCCTTATCTCCTATCAGAAAAATTCCCAATTCTCCCTTTGGTGCTTCAACTCTCACATAAAGTTCTTGCTTCGACAATTCAAAAGTCGGAGAAGGTTTTTTACTAATGAATCGATAATCAAAGTCATTCCATACAGTATCTTTTGCTCTATCAAAACGGCGTATTTCTAAATTTTCATAGGGCCCTCCCGGAATTCCTTCTAGCGCCTGTTGAATAATTTTTATGGATTCCGTCATTTCACTGATTCGTACTAAATAACGAGCTAATGAATCCCCCTCTTTTTGCCATTGGACTTCCCAATCAAATTCGTCGTAACACTCATAATGATCAACTTTACGAAGATCCCATTGTATTCCGGAAGCTCGTAGCATAGGTCCCGACAAACCCCAATTTATTGCTTCCTCTCCACCAATAATGCCTACTCCTTCAACTCGTTCTAAAAAAATGGGATTCCGTGTAATAAGCTTTTGATATTCGGCAATTCCTGTTAAAAAGTAATCGCAAAAATCCAAACATTTATCTATCCAGCCATGAGGTAAATCAGCAGCGACTCCTCCAATACGAAAAAAATTGTGCATCATTCGCATACCGGTGGCAGCTTCGAATAGGTCATATATCAATTCTCTTTCTCGAAAAATATAGAAGAAAGGAGTCTGTGCCCCAATATCTGCCATAAAAGGGCCAAGCCATAACAAATGTGAAGCTATACGACTTAACTCCAACATAATGACTCTGATATAACTGGCCCTTTTAGGGACTTGAATATTCCCTAATTGCTCTGGTGCATTTACAGTTATTGCTTCTGTGAACATAGTAGCTAAATAATCCCAACGTGTTACATAAGGCAAATATTGTATAATTGTTCGATTTTCCGCAATTTTTTCCATACCTCTGTGTAAATAACCCAATATTGGTTCACAGTCAATAACATCTTCACCATCTAGAGTAACAATGAGTCGAAGAACACCATGCATTGATGGGTGGTGAGGTCCCATATTGACTATCATGAGGTCTTTTCTTGTAGCTGGTACAGTCATAGGTTTTTCCTGATTCATTCTTCCATGAATTGCTGAAAGCGAAAAGAAGTTCATCAAACTTTAAGCGAATAATTCAAACTAACTCTTCAAATTAACGAGTTTTTCTCTCTCGAATATCCAACTGTCCTATTAATTCTTTATAACGTGCTCTGTTTTTTTTTGACAAATAAGCCAGCAGCCGTTGACGTTTTCCCAGAATTTTCCGCAGACCTCTCTGAGATAAATAGTCTTTTTTGTGTAATTCCAAATGTGAGGTAAGTCTCCGTATCTTGTTGGTGAAACTTACTACTTGAAATTCAACGGATCCGCTATTTTCTTTGTTTTCTTCTTGTTCTTGCAAAATAATTGAAATAAATGAATTTTTTACCATAAAAGAATTTCACACTCCCCTTTTTACAGATAGTTATTTTATTGGATCAGTAATAATAGTAATAATAATGTAAGAAATTTTAATGTAGTATACACAATAATCAAAAATTTTTTATAGATTCCTGTTTTTTTCAATGAACATTAATGAATCCTTTTTTGGAGTTCATTTGTATAGTCATACAAAAAGAGGATACCAAATCGTTTAGTACGAAGATTCTGTTGATTAATTTATAGCTTTAATTTTTACGCCATTTACTTATCCTAGAGGGGGATGTAAGACAGCGCATATGAGCATCGGGTTGTTTGCATATAACATGGATATTTACAGATCACGGACAGAAAAACAAAAATGAAAAATCTGATTGATAGAACAACATAATATATAGAAAACTCAAAAATTTAAATCAGGGGTACATATATATCCTTAACATACTCAAGCGGCTCCCATTATTGGTATCAAACCAATAGCGATTCATACAAGCTAAATCTTCTAATCGATAATTAGGCCAAAAAAATAACTTGAATTTAATTAATTCATTTTTTTTTCGGTCGAAATTTTTACTTTCATCCAAAAATTGACTCCAATTTTTTATCTTGTTCTCCTTGGAAAATGTTTTATTTCTATGCGCACCATTCTGATTCTTTAAATTCAAATTGAAAGAAATTAGAATTCGCAATTCTCTACGACGTCTAGATGATAAAATTTTTTCAGGAACAAGCAAATCATAATTATTTTTGTCTTTATTTAGAGTTTTCCTTTTATGTCTTGGAATGGATTCATCAAAATTATTCTTAGCAACATTTTTGGGGTTTCGGTATCTTTGATTACTTTGGTGCTTACTTTTATGAACCAATGAAATACCTATGATTTGATACATAAAAAACTGTCCGTCATTTTTTACAGATAGACGGGTAGGTTCCATAATTAATATTCCCTTTTTCGTTAATTGTGTAAGATTTAAACGCCTTCTCATTATATCCAGATTCATTTCTTTCCTTTGAATATAGGATATAGTAATTTTTCTTACATTTATGAGGCTAAGCAGGAGACCATATATCTGGATATTATTCATCATTTTTTGATTCAATTGATTCAAACGTCCAGTCCATCTTAATTGAAAAGGAAAATCTCCTTTAAGCAATACTTTTAGTTTTTCGATCGATTCTAAAAAATATTCTTCAATATTGTTTTGATTCTTTAATTCAAAATATTGTTTTGAATTTGATGGTCTAAAATTTAAAAAATATTCATTCGCCTCTTGTTTTCCTTTGATATTTGGATTTTCACTAAAATTTGGATTGATATTCAAATTAAAAAGAAGTAAGTTGCTTGGGATAAACCAAGGTTTCTCTTTATATTTATGATAAAGTATTAAAAACTCTGGAAATAAAAAAACTTTCGGATTCGATATGAGGTGATTTAAGATTAAGAATTTTTCATTCATTCCCATCCAATCAAAAGACACCCCCATCCAATCAAAAAAGACCTTTTTATAATTGATTTCGGAATTTGATTTAATTGGAAGATAAAAAAGACCATTATTATGAGAATTCTCCGTTATTTGGTCCTTATTAGGTTCAACCTGAATATTTGTATTAAATTTCCAACCCAAATATTTTCTATCTGTATTTTTTTCCATATATATAATATCACTTTTTTCTAGATAATTCTTGATAGGAATATTATTGAGTATGTTAAAAAAAGTTTCTTTATTTTTGGTGGAATTTTCTTGCTTCTTTATTGTTTCTAATGATGATCTATAAATATCAGACTTATTCTTAGTTTCAGAATTCATATATTTATATGAGAAAAGATCATATCTATAGTTTTTTTGAAAATTCTCCTCTTTATTTGGTAATAAATATACTTTCCAATTTTGTTTTTTTTTGTAATCCAATAATGGGTCTTTTTCATAGGAATACCTTTTCTTTAAATCATCATTTTGAGACATTTGAGACATATGGCATTGATTTATTTGATTTCGCCATTTTTGTGGGACTAATGTAGACCATGTAATCTGAGATAAATCATATTGATAATGACTTCTTAACCAGTTTTTCCATGGATTCTTTTCATAATTTGAAAGTTTGTTATGTCTTACTTTGGAATCAAATATTCCTTGTGTTCCAAAAAAATCCTTTATTTCATTCTTAAGAAAAAAAGATGGTCCATTATATTGAAGAATAGATCTTAACTTATTGAAGTTAATAACTTGGGTTTGTGATAATTTAAAAAATACATATTTTTGTGACAAGTAAGATAAATCAAAAAAAATATGTGGCTTCTGCTTACTATTTCTAAGATTATCAAAAGCCTTTTTTATAGTCATAGGCGAAATGAAGTCAATTTTATTTTGTTTTTTTTTATTAATTCTTTCTTTATCTTTATTTATTTCATTATTGTCAATGTATTTTTCAAGAATTTTTTTTGTTGATTCCATAAAAAGTTGTAGAGAAATTCTGCGCATATTAATTATACATAAAAAGATATCTACGTATATTTTTTCAATGCAAAATTGAAATATTAATTCAATATTTTTTCTTTTTAATATTTTCCAAATTTTTGGGGGTGATTCTCGATTAGTCTTTTTATTTTTTTTCATTATTTCTATTTGATTTCTGATTGTGTTTCTTCTATCAATTCTATGTTTAATCTCTTCTTTTGCCTGTGAATAATCTCTAGATTTATTTTGACTAAATGATTCATGAATTATCTGAGTGCTGATTATCGAATCCTTTTCTGTTTGAGTTTCACTTGATTCATATATTTCTCTCGGTATAAATAATGGAATTTTCTTTCCTTTTAAAAGTATTTGTTTTAAAAAGAAAAATGCTTTTTCTTGTTGCTTTGTTATTTTTTTTAAAACTCTTTGAACTCTAAAATTAAAATTTCTTATTTCGACTTTGTAGTCTATATCTTTAAAAACGGGTTCAAAAAAGGAAGGTGTTTTTCGAGGAGGACCAAAAGGATATTCTGTTTCCATTCCCAAAACTGTTAAAAAACAAGAATCAAAATCATCTTGTTGCTTTCGATCTCTATCAGAGAGTCGTAGCTTAGATCCGTGCCACGGTTTCAAATGAAAAGGATATAAGATTTTGATCTGAAAACCTTCTATTAACCAATTTTTAGGAAATTCTGTTTTGGAGAATTGAAGACCATTATAGCTGCACTTTAAATAAATTTCTCTATTCCAATCTTGGAAATCCTCATACCATTCCGGAGATTGCCGTAATAAAATACGGCCAATATTCTTAGCTATTATCAATAAGGGTAATTTAATATACCTTCTAAAAATTGATTGTGCTAGTAACAGAATACTTCTTGTTTTTTGTGCATATGGAATGTTTTCCCAGAATTCCATTGCGTCTTCCTGGTTGTTTTTTTTTATTTGGAATTGTTGATCTAAAATTTCAAATTCTGACTTTTTACCCAACCAATCTCTAATATTAAAAAAAAGCTTCATTAGGTCGGATATAGGAAAAGGAAAATCTTCCATTTTTTCCAAAAAAAGAGGGGAATGGGGATTTCCTTGAGACGGTCCCCAAATAACCATTTTACGCCTTTGAATGCGCATAGATCCTTTGATTACGGCTCGACGAAAATCTGGTTCTTCCAAATAACTTATAAAACCCGAATCTCTATTAAATTTTGTATAAAGATTATAAGTCTTGAAATTAGATTTCTTAAAACTTCGGTTGGAACGAGTTAAAAAAGCTATACGTTTAAATTTTCTTGTTCGAAGCTGGTGATCCAGCCCTTGCATTATGCCTTGTTCTTTTCGTCGTTTTTTAAACATTTGTTCCAACTCGTTGATTAATTTGTATGACCATCGAGGTGGTTTTTTACCTATTTCATTTATGTTTATTCCAATAGATTTTTTTTCGCGCTTAGGATTAGTTAGAATTGCGTTCAATGAAAACTTTAACCTATTATTTGAATCAATTTTTACTTGTTTTTTTTCTGATATTTCTATTTTCTGTTCAGATTCTGGAAAAGTAGGATAAGGAAGAAGGATATCGTGAATTTTATTTATTTCAGAAGGTTCTGTGCAATTTTCTATCGAGTTCTCTTTTCTGATTGAAGATGAAAAAATTTTCTTCATTCTTCCACGATACATCCCATTTAAAAAGGGATCATACATTTTAATTAGGGAATTCTTTTTGTTTTTTTTCTCAACATTACACAATCTAGTCTTTGTTTCAAGTATATTTAGAGAAAGAAATACTGTCTCTAAAGCCTCTATTCTGTTTATAAATTCATTATTTAAGTTCTTATTTTTCTCTTTATTGGTATAAAGCCACTCGCTATATAGTTCATCAGCGGACAGTTTTTCTAATGTAGATAAGGATATCCTTTTTGCTAGCATTTCCCCAAAAGTTGACAAACTCGGAGGATATGTAAAAGATATTCTTTGTTTTCCATCACTTTGGCATGTATAAAAAAAATATTGTGA
>JARVZY010006266.1:0-26869 GCA_030686995.1 Artemisia argyi
TATACCCCTATTTTCCCTCAGGGAAGTATGCGATACATGCGTCCGCATCCGGTACTTTCGGATGCACCGCAAGCGGGATGAAATAATCGGAGGTGAACTGACGTAGTTCATCCTCGTCTATCTCAAAACGGAACTCTTCTAATTGACGAACCATTTTTACTAGGGTGCGCACATAAAATTACCTTTGAAGATACTAGTTTTCTTGAAAAATGATTCTTAGTAGGGAAGAAAACGGCGTTTTTTGCACTGTGGAAAACACAGTAAAAATGGGATACCTTTATATAGCGTTTCCCCTTGCCTCGGATGAACGACATGTGGATCCCACTACCTCCATCGTGTGGTTAGAATACCATGAGGTACAAGCACTTTTTCACGTTTTTCGAAGGACACGTGGATGACCTCCCCATTTACCGAGGTATTTTTGAGATATTTTTGGACTAGATACATAGTCCAAACTTTAGGCGGTAGATATTCGAATTTTTCCCGCCACGCTTGCCGCTGATATTATTAGTCTAGTATACGCGGTTACAACCCGCGCACACTAGACTGGGGGGACATGATGACGTATAGTCTATATTCGGGTCACAAACCCAAATAATAAACATTACTAATGCCCAAAGCCCACCACGAGTGGGCTATCATAGCAATGATTTGGGCCACCATGCTAACGGTTTGGGCTCACGAAAGCCCAAACCCAAAATTATATATGGTTTGATATAGATATCTCTTATTTAAGGGATATATATCAAACCGGATATAGACCAAAGAGTAAGGAGCACGTATCCAATAAGGATTTCGTGCCTATATAAAGAATATCATAACTCTCATTAAAGGTACGACTTACAACCCTAACTCTTCTACATAACCCTAAAACTGATTACTTACTCTCACGCCGGAGGATAATCGTGGGAGACAATCCCACGATAAGCCTAACGGTGTTTGTTTACTTTCTTAGTGCGCAGGTCTCAAGCATTAAGATCTGATTGGTACGAGAACAGGAACCCAAACAAGGAACGCCCAACTTTTGTATCAACATTAAGTTACATTTGGATTGGTCCAAGGTTATTTGTTGTTTGAATATACGAAATTCAAACATTTCCACCCTTCTTCAAGCAATCAGCTGTGCTGATCACCCATGGTAACAAAGTAAGTCTTTGCAAATTGGAGTTGTAACGAAACATTAAGCTTTTAACATAAGCATACAACCTGGCTAAGTTAAAATTCAATCCAGTAGACCCGCGTATAACAAACCATTAAAGATTAGTAAAAAAAATTCACATACCTTCAAAACATAACCCTCAATATACTGGAGCATTTTATTGGTTTAAAGATAATAAGTGAGATCCGGAACAAATCCAAAACGGTCAAACACATTGTTAGTTAAGATTACAATTCCTTTGTAGAATGTCTAGGTAAGTTGCTTTTGGAAGTTTTTTTTTTTTTTTTTTTTTTTTTTTTTTTTTTTTTTTGTTATATTATGATATTACTTTTAGTTAAGATTAGGCATCCTTTTACGTTTTATTGTTATGTACTATGCTTAAGGCATTAGTACTGCAGGATTTTCATACACTAATAATGGACCAGCAATTTCTGTGTCGATTTGGGATGTGAAACAACCAAGATTATCAGGTTTTATTTATTTATTTTTTATTTATTTTTTTATATAAACATTATTTTTTTTCACATGCATTTGGAAGTAATACTTCATTATAATAGTTTAATATAGTTTTACTTTCAATTGCACAGAAACTGCCAAGTGTCTTCAATGAAATGTTCTATGACATCCAAGAATACATTTTCCTAATTGGCAACAACAGGTTGCGGTACGTATGTTTGATAAGGATTGTTGGCAGTGAAGTTCAGTTGTATGGAGATGAATGGATCAAATTTGTTGAAAATAATGTGCCTGCATCAGTTAAAATTTTGCATTTCATTAAAGAGGGTGAAAACACGTTTTATGTTACTGGTTATAATGAGAATGGCAGTGAAGGTTCTGGATACGATGTCGGAAGGAGTTTTGTTAAATGTTTGGTAAGACGCGAGAACGGAGGACAGGTACCGTTGCAATGTTTGTACATTTTACTTTCAGTTAATTTTCACGTATTAATAAAACTTAAGTTGAACATGAATTATCTGAACATTAATTACAAATAATTAATAATGTTTTTATGTTGTACTTTAGGCTCTGCCATGTGGTTTTATGCAAGACATAGAGGGAGATATGTTGAGGATTCATGCTTATGGTAAAAGTGTTGTTGTTAAACATGAGAATGTGCTACTGAATGATAATGTTGGTGTAAGGTCAAGCATGTTGTTTGGTAAGAAGTGGCAAAAACTTGTTGATCATTTGGATATTGGTGTAGAGCAACCCCTTGTTTTCACAAATTTGGGAAATTATGAATTGAAAATGTCGGTATTCTATCGTAATGGTATGTGCCTACATACCGAGTTCGTGTTACCGACAATGTTGAAGATCCCACCTCGTGATATACCGTCGTATGCCTTGCACGGTATGTTTCATGTCACATTTGATTTCGCCTTTTAAGTTTATCATATTAATTCTACAAATGTTTATGATGTTTTAAACATAATTTTAGATCAAAGAGCTCTACATATATGCACATGGAAATGACACAATTAGCACACCAATGAAAACGATGCGTTTCATGTTCCATTGGATGGCATTGCCTGTGAATTTTACCATGTTGTAAGTACTTGGTAAATAGGTAGTAACATCATTTTTAAAATTTAGATATTTTTTATGTGTGTTTATGTTGACACCAGACTATACCAAGGGATTTTTGTTGAAATCACCCAGTGGATTCATACAGGCATGCATATCTGATGCACGTTGATGTGAGGTTTCTAGTGAAAGTGGCTCGGGTAAAGGACTCAAGCAGACCAAATAGGAATCATCAAGTGAAAATGACTAGTAATTTCAAGAAGTTTGGAACCAACTGTGGATTCAAGTTGGGTAAAATGATGCGTTTCAAATTGGTAAGCAAAGTTGTTGATGGAGAAGAATGTCAAATCCCAGTGTTTGATGTGTGTTAGGTGTATGACAATGGTTTAAACTGATTTGGTTAATTGATGAACAGTATCTAACAAATCCGTTAAATTAGGTACGCTTTATCTTTTGAGCGTAGAATAGCTCTTATCTTTTGGATTACTTATGTAGTTCTGTATCCTTGTAATATACTATTTGTCTTTTGGATTACTTAAGTAGGTGGTCTGTTATGTAAGTATTTTGTCTATTATGCTGACAAAGTATTTGGTAAGCCAATATCAAATGCCTGTAATTAATGAATGCTTATATCATTTTAGTAAATAATTTTTTAAATCATCTCAAGAGAAAAAACATCAAATGTTAAACATTACATAACATCAATTTGTTTTAAAACTAACATCAACAAATATATAAATGTTTAATGTGCTGTCAATTTCCTCCCCAATAATTATGTAAACTTATTCTTATGTTTTGGTTGATTAATAATGTACATGGTATAATCAAATGATTGTGTGTTGATGCCTAAATAGAAAATATAAGTTGTTGCAATTTGCATACCTGATAATAACGTTTATTTAAATTCGTAATAAAACTTCTTTATATACAACATTTGTTGTTGAGTTTGTGTAGTTGCCTTCTTCATCACAACAAAGAATTTTCAATCCTTTTCTATTTGTGACTCTAGATACCGCGACGTATAGCTGACCATATGAAAATATTGGCCGTTGAAGAAGCAATCCAACTTGGGTTAGAGTATGACCTTGGCTTTAGTTAATAGTCATTGCAAAACACACAGTGAGTGGGAACTGTCTGCGGTTAAATTTAAATGGCATTTTAGTGTCTGATGGGTTGAGAATCGTACGGGGTATTTCACAAATTGTACCAACACAACCACCCGATATAATCCTGGCTTCAACTATGTTTGTACCCAGTCACAACACCTGAAGCCTGGTTCCATTGCATAACCCAGCCATTTGGTCATTGTTTCTCATGCACGTTACCGGTGCTCCTACTTTCAATCTTAAAGAATGTTGAGGAAGACCGGCTATTCGAATACTGTTCAAAAAATCACTTGTGTATAGATCCTCATTGAAATTTGTGTCCTGATCAGCAACTCCCACCATGTCTGAACTATCATATGTATGCTCATCACCTGAAATTAGATCGAGCCTTCGATCATTAATCATATCAACCAATTCGTGTGTAGGAGCAAGAATGGCTCTTTCTTTGAAGTATCCTGATTTGTAAAGGCTGTCTTTTAAATTTGGGTAGATTTGTTGAATTAATGTACCAACGTGGTCGTCTAAATGAGGGATTAACATATTATCAGGGAATTTGACCATATCTTCACCATTGTTCTTGTTTCCAATTGTACCATTGCCAATTGATAAGATCCAGTCAGCAAAATCCTGTATTTCTTTTTTTTTTTCTACAGAAGTTTTGCCTGTTTTCAATCTCTTGTTAACTGTTAGTGTAAGGACGGTGCAATGTTGCCAAAAATACAAAGAATTGATTGCTGCGTGTACAACATCGTGCCTGGTTCCGTTTGTAATTACCGGTAGTATTTGCCGGAAGTCCCCTCCAAATAACACTACTTTCCCACCAAACACTTGCTTGGAAGGTGCGTTTATATCCGGTTTACATATCTCCCTTAAGGTCTTATCAAACGCCTCATAGCAATGCATGTATGTCATCGGAGCTTTATCCCATATGATTAGTGTAGCCTCCATTATCAAATCTGCAAGTTCGCTATCAGCTGTTATGTGGCACATAGAGTCATCTACTACATTTATTGGAATTGCAAATCGATAATGAGCTGTTCTACCACCTTCCAGTCATAAACTGCAATTCCACTTGATGCGACATTTAACACTATCCCTTTTTGTGATCTTATTGCAGCAGATAACGTCTTGTAAAGATATGTTTTACCCGTACCCGTAAACAAAGAACATGCCTCCTTCTTGTGCGTTAATAGTGTTTATTAACGTATGGAATATATCCTTTTGCTCGTTTGTCAATGATCTGTACATGGTATCATGTTGTTGACGCAATTCTTCGACATTGTAGTCCAGTTCAGATGATATCAACCTGTTGTAATTTGACATTGTGTACATCTCGTTCGGTAATATCATGTTTGGTATATTTTTTTAAACTTTTGTTGTTGCAAAGGAGCATGTATTCGATATATGTAAGGCATATGTTCTTCTTTTCATTATCGGTCAGAACCAAGTCTGTGAAAAAAAATGCTACGGTTAGAAGTTAGCTATAATAATGAGCATTCATTTTGCTTTATTATTTTTTTTTTAATTTTTGACATTTTATTTTATTTTATTTATAATTGAAAAACTACATACCTGGATTATTCCTTTTAACGCGCTCTAGACGCTCAACATCTTCCGCTAGTACATGCCACATTTTCTCATATACAACCTCTGGTCGGGACATGCTATCCGTCATTATTAGCATGACATAAAAAGAACGTAAATAGTTTCCTGATCCCCAAAGACTGGCTTCCTGCAAACCGTCTATGTATTCTTTGTCATCCTCCAATAGGCCGCGAGCTTGATAGGTATCTTTATATGTAGGATACGTAACACCTTCAAACTTTTTAAAGTCAAGCCACTCTTGTGCACCTCTAACTTTGTTGAGCAACACTCTTAAATAGAACCACTCTCCAAATGAAGAGGTACATGATGTACACGTCCAAGGCACGTTCCTCTTTATCTCTCCACCCATATTCTCTCCTCTTGTTTCCATACATGGTGTTCTGGAAATTCGTGGTACAACAGTTTTCTGGCCTTTTCAACTGTCTTATTTTTTCCATCCATGCTATAAATTTGGTTTCATTCACCGATGCCTTATCCAATGTGAAATCAATACTTTCAGTTGCATCAAATAGAACTGATTGTTGTCCTTGCTCATGAAATGGTAATCTCTCAACAGGCGGAAACCCGTAGTGTATGTCGAAACCATAAATCCTCCATGATGCTTCACACGCTGAAAGATACCTACAATCGTAGTAATCTTTAATCTCATCAACGTCTTCTTCCTCAAGAGAAGTTGTGACTCTGTCTGGTCCCTTATTGATGTACTTGAAAAGATATTTTATAGATACAGACTGGTTGCACCATTCAACATTAATATGTGACTGACAACGTCGTAGCAAACCGGGGTTGTAGGGTACGACGTATCCATTATGCACTTGTGATCCACTCTTTGTTACTGTACAACCATCGTTCCTTCGTTTATAAATTGCACACCCGCTATCATCAATAAACGTCTTTTCATTGAATTGTTTCGGGAACTTTTTTGTGCATTTATTTTTTACCGTACCTGGAGAAATTGGTCGCAGAGCGCCACACGGACCATGCATCATGTGGTCGGTTACAATTTGATAAAGTTCCGGATCACATTCCTTGTCAGGAATCTTAGCTGATATAAACCGGTCTATGTCTGTTGTGGTGTTTATTTTGTCTTCTTTATCGAGAAATAATAATATATGCACGTGTGGAAGACCTCTTTTTTGGAATTCAACTGTGTAAACCACTGCATAAATAAGATTATGTCAATTATGATATATAAGATTATTGAATAATGTTTTTCTTATAATTACTTTACCAACTATAATACCTGCTTTTAACTTTCCAAAGTAACTCCGTTCCTTAAAATCATACATGATGTTCTCAAGTTTTTGTTTAAAAGCTCATGTTATTGCATCTGGTCTGTCTTCCGATTTCAATCCTATCTCGTTAACAAAACGCGCTATCTCCGGCCAATTTGGGTTGCATGTAAATGTAATAAATAGGTCTGGATAACCATATACCTTGCAAATCGTCATAGCATCCAAGTAATTTTGCATCATATACCTTGGGCTTCCAGTGAAAGATGATGGAAATATCACTCGTTTGCCTCGCAATTTGATTCTAGTATCCCCTTCTTTGACCAGTTTAGCTAATTTTGAGTAATTTTCACTTCTCAACTCATTATTCTGATTTTTGATAAACGACATTCTTTCGGATTCAACCATAGTGTATGCGTCGACTATGAATTGCTGAGTCAGTCTTCTTGCATTGAGACACATTGAAAAAGCACCTAGTCTTTCTTGCAATTGATATGCGAAATACTCCTTCATTGTGAGTCTTGTTTTTTTATTTGTTGCAGTATAGTCAGTAATACCTCTGTGATATATGTCCATTCTATATCCATCTTCAACGTATGGGAACAACAATGGATATTGTAGTGCCAGGTACGAAGGATGGAGTTCGCTAATTCTCTTAACACCTCCTTCGTGCATGTGCAAGATAATATCTCTCTTGTTTGTTGATGTATCAAAATCTCCAACAATTAGAGCTGCAACCTCATCAGCTGTCGGTAGGTTATATTCTCGTCCATCCCGTTCTCTTGTACCAATGAGTCGAATTTTGAATTTGTTTTGTTTGTTTGAGGTGACAAACTGTTCACCGGCCATACGAAACTGAGCAACTAATGGATTGATTGAATCAAGCATGTCTCGTAGGTCAACTGTTAGTTGATGATCCAATGCGCTGGTTCCTGATGTCGTAATTAGATGTTTTGTTGCATATCATAAGATTACTTATCTAATATAATGTAATAATTAGATGTTTTGTTGTACCTGACCCTGTTTATCCTATTTTGAGTTTTGGTGGCTTTGTCATAAATATATAACTGGGCAAATGCTGGTTGCTTGCCTTGTTGTGGTAATAGAGTACCCATTAAGTGGTAATTTTCACCTTGTATTCTGTAACAATATGGCCCATATCCCTGATTAACTGACGTGTCTTGCTTTGCACCTATTGAGGTAAAAGCAAACATTGAATTATATCATCGGATATTATCAATGAATGACTCGCTTTTTGGATTCTTTCCGGTAATAAGGTCCAATAAAAATTGTGGTGGATTTTGCACTTCATTTGTTAGCATAACCTTTCCTCTGCTACAACATAGCGAGAATGACCCAGAATCTGAATGTGTGCTCCCCACAACACTCTCCGCATGCCATAATAGTGCATTACAGTCTTGACATTTGTAAATTGGATATCCATGATCCTTATAATCTGAATAACAATGAAGTAGTAAATCACATATATTTTATAAATAAAATCAACATATGTTGTTATAACAATTGTTTTAGTATATGTACCCTTAGATATTCCAAAAAATGATCTTGTACGCGTATCATTTCCATTTGTCGCATCGTTGTGATCTAAAAAACCTTGGTCGAAAATCTTTTGCCTTTTCATTCTTATTTTTTCTTTAAGCCTGTCTGATTTGCATTTAGAAGAGTGTATATCGGATTGTATGTCGCCAGCATAGATTGGTTGTTTCCCTATTCTTGCAACAATGAATGTCATTAAAAATAACATACATCAATATTAATTATAGTTTGTGTGTGAATGTTAATGCAATATTCTTACGTGGTTCATTCGCGTCCTTGATAGGGCGTCCTCTTGGTCGTCGAGCAATTGAGGGGTCTTGTATTAGAGGTAAAACTCTTTGTTCAGCAGGTGTGTTTATCGTATTGGTCGTCTTTGGTTGACTTGATTTGCATTTTTGCAATTGTTCAACACTTTTAGAGTCTGAATTTATTTGTATCAAACCAAGTAGAGATTTGTAATAAACAATACGCTTAATTTATAATGTTAAACGATACTCTATTGTATTTATCACACTTAATTCGTATTTAATAATAGGTAAACTAAATGTTGTGAATAAAAATAGGTGAATCATTTGTACAACATACCTTTTATTTTATTCGGTGGTCTGCCTGTACGTCGAATACTTAAATCAATTGTGTTGTTAGAATCTGTTGTTCCATTATTATGTGTTCCTGCATTTAAGATTTAGCTAAACAAATCTCATTTTTACACTATATAGAGTATTCAATGTACCATTGTTTTTGCTTGGTGGCCTGCCTATACATCGGATATGTAAATCATTTATGTCGTACTCCATTGTTGATTTCGGATTCTCCTTATTGCTCTCTCTTGTTAGCCATTTTCTTAATAAATAAATTGTATAAATTCAGATAAATATATTATTTCGATAGTATAGATGGTATAGATGTTTTCATACGTTTTGTGTAAATGATTTGATTTAGATATGTATTGTTAATAATTTAAAAGATATCATATATTGTTAATAATTTAAACGATATATATTGTTTTTACACATGGCAAAATATGAATATCCTTTAATTTCATACACAAATCATATCTAAACTAAATGAAAAATCATTGTGGCTACTTATAAACAATATATGATTTGATTTAGATGTGTATTATAGCAATACTTTTAAAACGATATATTTTTTTTAGATATGGCAAAATATGAGTATCCTCTAATTTCATACACAAATCATATCTCAATTTTATACACAAATTAAATTATATGTATTTAAACAATATATGATTTGATTTAGATATGTATTGGTTGTTTAAAAAATTTTGATAGACACGGTTTAAACAAAATATGAAAATCATTTTGGTCACTTTTAAACAATATATGATTTGATTGATATTTCAATTTATGTAATGTAGTAGTGAATAAAGAATGTAAATACACGAAAGATAAATATAAAGTAAATTATTCAATTAATCACTCATCAATAAAGATAAATGGTTTTATATAATAAAGTGATTAAAAAACTTGTGAAACATAAAGCTTTCATAATTTTCGTGTTGTTTATCAAAAGTCTTCACCACTATCCGTATCATTGTCTATCTCGTAATCATCGGAGCAATCATTAATAAACTTTGCTAAATCATCCGTGGAAGATACAGATCTGATACTATAAACATCATAATCCACTTCCCAAGCTTCTTCATCGATATAGCTATCAAAAGCATCTTCTCCGTTAATTTTACCATCAATATCAACCCTATGGTCCCACATGTCATCGTGACTCATGTTATGTCTGTGTATCAATTCTTTATCACGTTCATCATTCTCGGCTCTATGCGTGTATTTGGAATCCCCTGTGTAAATCCAACAGAAAAAACAATGCATATAATTTCCAATTAACACCATACATAAATCATATATAAATACAGATGTGTATATATATATTTTTAAGTATTTTAAATTTTTTTTTAACTAACAACTTGTTGAGGAGTCTTCAATGATAATGTCATCAGGTATAGTATACTTGGGTTTATATTCTTTTAACGGATACCACGGTTCTTCCAAATCATTGATATTTACCCAAATACCATCTTCAATGTCTTCAGTTTTTGCTGTGTTGTTGTGAATATCATCATCCGTGTCTTCATCCAATAGCATAAATTTGTGTTGATAATATAAAGTAGAGTTTTGAGATGTTTTTGAACGTTTAAATTGAATTGGCAGTTTATCATCAGATATCTTAAAAAACAAAATACAAAAGTTACCAACATGTTACATGGGATAATATATATGTTTATCGTATAAAAATGTTATGCATGAGTTTAAATTCATACCGATTGATCATTACATTGTACCTTGTTATCTGTTGATTTTACTTCAGCACCTTTACTTGTTTTCTCATCAACAGAGGAACTAATATCTATGACTTCAGTATTTTCATTGTTGGGTTTATTGATCAATCTTCGACCTTTTTCTGTAACCTCTTCAAACTAACAGGACGTTTAATTATTTAGAAAATTGTTTTTTGTAACTCTTCTAAAAACAAATGTATGAAAATAATGTTACCTCCAGTCTGTCTTCATTAACAACGGGTGTTTCTTTTTTCATCAAATCATTAGGTTTGGGCTGCAATTAAGATAAACTTTTTAAAAAATAATATGTTTCAGAGACAATTATTAATAAAATGTATAACTATTTATTGTACCTCTTCATCATCAAATATAACAATCAATGATATATCTTTGTTCACCATATATTTGGCATTAGATTCATAGTCTCCTGTCTAAATTAATTGCACCAAAGTTATGTCAACGTTTAGGGAAATAAACTGAGCATGAGTAATCGAAACAAAGTATGTACCTTCTTTGATCATTTTCCCGACATTCCTTTGATTTTTAGATATCAATTATGGACGAATTAATTTATATCGTAAATTTGTAAGTTTATTTATAGACTTTGTAGATCACCTCACATAAGATACCGATATGTTTCCCCATTCAAACTTTAAATATCGTTCAAGAATATTATATCATTTAAACATATTTTTCTGGAAGATATGTTGTATATTCTATTTTTAATATAAAATTTTGAGATTCTATATTTGTTATTAGGGTTATTTCAAATACACCTTTATAATTACAAACCTTTTGTTTAACATTTTTTAGATCCACATGTTATAAACATAATTTTAAATTTCGATATATTATACATTATACTATTAATATAAATTTAGTGTCTATGAAATTATTCGTGGTTATCTCTAACTTATGTATAAATCTATTATATCTATAAAGCTTTATATGAAACCACTAAATATTTTTCAGTTGTAGGATCAAAGCTAACAACTGTCTTTTAGCCATGAATTAAGAAAAAACATATTATTTATTTTTTATTTATAAATTAACAATTTAAAAGATTTTTAAACTTTATTTATTGGTTGAATATTTTTTAACATATCGCAGTCAAACTAAACAATCTAAAGTAATCAAGTTTAAATAGAAAATCTGATTTTAAATTTTAAAATCTGCAGATGAATGTTTGTTCAAACGTATAATTTAAAAATCTGTAAAAAAAATATTAACGCTAACAACATAAAGCATAATATATTTTTCTAATAGTAACAATAACATAAAGTATAAGTATATGAAATAAGATGAATAGACTTAAAGTTAATATTATAAAAAAAATGCTAATTCAAGAAAAAAAATAAAGAAGAACAAAGACATTATTGTTTGCAATTAAATTGTTTAACAGGGAATAAAATAAAATAATGTGAATCCATTATTAATTAAAATCAATAGTCTTTATCCATTTTCACCGACAAAATTCTCTTTGCATGGTTTTGATCTGCACGTTCATCCTCGGTTTCATAATTTGATAAGTCTACAGCTGAGAGGGATCTTTTTTTTACTTGTACCGGACGGTTGTCCACATGATAGGCCATTTTCATTAGTTGTGGGGTTGTTCCCTTCCTGCATTGTTTACCAAACATCACTTCCATTAAAGTTGATTTATTTTAAAACATGCATAGTCACTAAAGAAATTCATGAATATGATGTTTAATACCTAGATGTTCACTTGTTCAGCATTAGGAATGTCAGTCTCAACAACCTACATTAGTAGAGCAAGTTTAAGTTATACAATTCATTAAATTAAATAATGAACGTGTAAAATGCATGATACCTCACGATCATTATTGAACGTCGTTCTAATTTTATCGATCCCAGCATGTTGATATTCCTCAGACGATTTTTCTTCACCATGTTTTTCATTGGCAGGATGTTGATCATCCGAAAAACATTGGCCTTCTTCTTCGTTTAACTGTTTCTCATCTTCATCAACTTGCGACTCTTCCTTGTAATCGTTCTTGTCACATTCGGTATTTTGTTCTTCATTTTTTGAAAAATCCATTGCATCTGATACATCATGTTTGTCGTCTCCATGAGGATGATATTCATAATCAGAACCCTCTATATCATCGTCTGCCACATTTTTTTCATTATAGTCAGAGTCATGTAGGTTTCTTGTCACATAAGGTTGATCATCCTAAAAGTATTGTATATCATCCCCCTGATCCTCAAAGTCAGAACCCTACAGTGTATTGATTGGCTCCAAATGGTCAACCTAAATTGACCAAGTGATGGTCAACTAAGTCAAACTGCCTAGAGTCAATGCTCCGTGGAATATAGTGGTTTCCCCGGGTCGTTATGTCCCGACGAGGTGTGATGGTTAAGAAACAGATTTGTGATCGGGTGAATCTGGACGGGAAAGGGTTTTGTGTTTGGTTATACTAAGGAATCTATAAAGAAATAGCTTAAATAAGCTATATGAACAAGACTGGAAGTTTAGAAAAACCAGAAACGTTTAAAACCTAAAACGCGTACGTTTACATTTAAATAAAACGTAAACATACAAAATAAAACGTGAAAACTGAAATCTGAAAATCCCCAGGGGGTGAAAATGACTTTTTTACAAACTTAAAAATAAAAGAAATTTTTTTAGAAAAAGAAAATAATTTTTTACACTGATTACTTATTTATTATTAATTAAATACTACTACCTCCGTCCCATAAAAACTGTCCAGTTTGACTTTTCAGAGTCAAATTGGTTCAACTTTGACCTTATTTATTTTTGTGAGTATTATATAATACTTTATGAAAAATATATGAATGGATTGAGTTTTAAGTGCGTTTTTCATTGGTATAATTTTTGATCAAGTATTATATAACATATAAAAAATATTTAAGGTCAAAGTTGAACCAGTTTGACTCTGAAAAGTCAAACTGGACAGTTTTTATGGGACGGAGGGAGTATTTAATACTAATTATCAATATTTAAAATACTTAAATACAATATAATATTATTTTACACTAGAAAAATGAAATTAAAATTTCTAAAATTATAAAATAACTAAAAACAAGTTTTTAAAATTAAAAAAATGTATTTTTGTCTTTTTGTGGTTTTTATATTAATTAATTACTAATTATATATTAATTACCTAATTAAACTATTTTAAATTAAGAAAAATAGGAAATGAACAGTAAAAATTATAAGAAAATTCCTAAAATTATTTTACATTATATAAAAGCTAGAAAAAATATAAAAACTAGGTCTTACTTAATAAAAACTAATTATGCTATTTAAAACTTAATTATTAATTAATTTCTAATAAAACTAATATTAATTCTAATAAATACCAAATGATAAAATAAAAATCTGAGAAAATTATTAAAATTACTTTAACATAAAAGGTAATTAATAAAAATATAAAAAAGCTAAGTGCTTAACAAAAACCTAAAAATTAAAATTAAAATTAAAATTAAATTACATTAAATAGAAACTATCACTTAAAATTAAATTGTTTTTTTTCTTGATTTTTCTTTTTGAAAACTAATTTATACTTAAAATTGAAAAACTTTGGTAAAAACAAAAGGTGTGGAACTCACAGATAAGCACTTTAAGTGCTTATCCTTTGGCAGTTTGACTTTCTTTGACCAAAGCTAGAAAATAGCTTGAATGACCAAGAGTGGGGCCCACAGTGGTGAATTCTGACTCAAATGAGTTGTGTGAACATGTATAAGCCAAAATAAGCACATGGGGACCACTGGGTAAGCATTTGAATCAAAATAAGCACTTGGATTCTGTTGAAACTTAACTGAAAATGGGACAGGTATGAGTGATGATTTAAGGTGGGGTCCACAAGTCCTAAGGTCAAACTAATGGTCAAAGGAGGAAGACGGACAGGAGGGGGGTTGAAATAAGCCAAGATGGGGTAGTGGGTCCCACTGTGGTAGTCAGAAACCACCACCAAAGGTGGCTGTGTGGTTGTGTATCTGCTGATGCAGGGGAGGTGTTCCTCCCTGCAGGTGTGTTTGAGGCTCAGTGGGGCCCAGCAAAAAAATTGCAAAAATCAAAGAATGGTGGGAACTTAAAATTGAGCTGGTAGACTATGATTTGGAACAAATTTCAAGTCCTAAATCATCACACAAAAATCACATTAAATCTTGCAACTTTTGGAAAAACCTGAGAAATGCATATTTGACTTTTAATGAAATTGTGAAAAGTTGACTTTGGTGAGATTTTGATGAACCTAGACTACTGATGTGGATGCAATAAGCTATAATAAGATGATATAATGCTAAAACTACCAATTATGAAATGAAATGAGTTATCTTGGAGACCACAAGCTTGACAGTTAACTAAAATGGTGGCTCAAAATGGATTTTGACTTTCTTGTGCTAAGGAAGCAAATTTCTTGGTTTAC
This sequence comes from Artemisia argyi, assembly GCA_030686995.1. Classification (NCBI taxonomy): domain Eukaryota; kingdom Viridiplantae; phylum Streptophyta; class Magnoliopsida; order Asterales; family Asteraceae; genus Artemisia; species Artemisia argyi. The sequence goes on from JARVZY010006266.1 coordinate 14,913, forward strand.
TCAGCTCAGTTATGACCTAAGGATTCTAGTTATGCAAAGAAACAAACCAATTGACCCATGAAACAGTAGAAACTAAGCAGAACCAAACACCTTTATAAAATCTGATTGTGGCTTTTAATTAAGCAGTACAAGATTTTAAACCATAAGATCGACTTTTTAGCTTCTACTAACACATGTTAAACATAATTAAGCATAAACTAACTAAAATGAACAGTTACATCCAATAATTACAAAATGTGAAAATGAATACTTGAAACTGAAAAGAGACTTACACTAAGCCTTTGTGCTCAAAACCAAAAACAAATCACTCCATCCCTGACCTAATGTCTCCCTGAGACTTTAAACCATTGTTTCTTTCATTGCTTCTCCTTTTTGATTTTTCTTTTTCTTGTTTTCCACTGTTTTTGTGATTTGTTATCTAATTTTTTTATTTCTCTTTGAATACTGCCTCAAAATACTTATAATGTTTGAGAAAGCTAATAGATAAACTTAAGTGAGCTTAAACCATCCAGAAACAACAACTTATAGTAGCTTAAGAGTAAGTTGAGATTTTTATGAAAATTTGCAAATTTGGAATTTAAATAACAGGATATGAAATTACAACTAGAAAAAGAAAATCAAGCTTAAACGATTACATTAGACTAAAACTACTCTTATACTATACTACTACTTTTTTCTGCTCTCTTTTCTTTGACTTAAATAGAACCTGAGGATATTCTCTTTCTTTCCCACTCAATCGCAGCCGTTGGATGCTCTGAAATCAATCATGGCCGTTGAAGGAATTTTTGGAGGGAAAAGTTATTTGACTGGTTAGTGGGTTTGGTGAGGTTGTTGAGGTATATTTAATGAGGAGGGGGTTTGGAGTGGTGAGGTTGAGTGTTTGGTGGAAAAGTGGAGGAGGGGGTGGACAAGATTACAAGTTTTAGGGTGTTAATGGTGGATTAGGGGGAAGACAGGTGAACAGTAAAATGGGGGGATTGGGTTTGACTTATTTTGACCGGGTTATAATATCAGGGAAGGGAGTGGGCTTTGGTTTGGGCTTGGGGGTTTTGGGTGGATCAGGTTTGGGTTTTTGGGTGTTTTGGGTTTATAATACAAAAAAGGGTTCAAATGGTTTGTAAATATATCACAAGGACCATAGATGTAATTTTAAGAAAATGAGGGGCTGGGTTTGTCATTTTTCCATAGTTATCACAAGGGCTAAACATAACAAGTCTGAATAGTATAAGGGTTATAAAAGATAATTTTCCATTTTTTAAAAACCCGGGGGACGTGTTTTGCAATTTATGAAACTCCAGGGGCCAAATTGTAACTTTCTTCAAACTTTTTACCCAAGGACCACATTTGCCAACTTGTAATTTCCCAAGGACCAAAATTCACTTTTTTTACCAAGAAATACTTCCCAGGGACCAAATCTGTCAATTTATGAAGTTCAGGGACTTAATTTGTAAATTTCCAAAACTTTTGAGATTTTTCACCAAAGGACTAAATATGACAACTTATGATTTCAAAAGGACCTTTGGTGATAATTTTCCATATTTTGATTGACCAGGGACTAAATCTGACATTTTATGAAAGTTGGGGGACTGAAACTGCCAATTTTGCAAACTTTGTACGTTTTTTTATCTATTTTTACTCATTTTGCATCTGAAACATATAAAACACAATTTTGGAATATTTTTAGTATTTTGATGCATTTCTGAGTGTTTTTGTATGTTTTGCAGTTCAGATTTGACCAAAAATGATGAGTGTTTGAGCACTCATCAATCCCCCACACTAAAATATTGCTAGTCCCTAGCAATAAACTGTTTTGAAAATTCAATGGATTTTAAACTCTTTACCAAAATCCATCACTTTTGGAGTAGCCAGATGTATCGATTCAAGTAAGAACTATGGTCCACCTGATAACCATGTGATTTTGAGCAAACCACCAGCTGTCAACGGATTTGATTAGTCTTTACCAAAAGCCGTTTGCTTTTGGACTAGCCAACTCTTGATGGACAAAGTCAACATCTTTGTGAGCTGATTACCAATTATGGTTTTTCCACTACCTTTACCACAAGCCATAATCTTGCTGGCTAGCCAACTCATTCGCTTTATGGGATATGGCGAGTTGAGGTACCATACAATTTTGGGCAAATTGCAAGCCATAAACGGATTTGAGATGTCTTTACTGTAACAATTCGCATTTTCAGGTTAACTTTTATTCCCGAAAATTTTACTATTTATCTCAGAAATTTTTATTTCATATTCTCGTAAGTTAAACTATTTTAACGATAATCCGAGAGTTTGACGCTCGTCGGATCATTTCTGCAAAAATCACAAAGCCGTGTCCGAGATTTACTTTTAGGTTTAAACGTCTTTCCAGCATCCCGATATATCCATAAAACATTATAAACAATAGAAATATGATTTTCTATCATTTTATGACAATTCCAAAAGTTTTGGAATTTTACGTTTTTCAGTTCAGCGTTTTACGCGAATTACGCGTTTTAGACCTGTGTTTCCAGTTTTTAGCAGGGTTTTAGCACCCGATAGAACCTACCACTCATTTTATATTTTATTATGGAGTATATTGATAAGTTCTACCATATTTATGAGTTTCATATTTTTAGGATACCCGGTTTTACGTTTCGTGACTTAACAACTTACGGTTAGCAACTTACGGAGTCAAAACTAGCTACATACTTAGGATAATACCATCAAAAGTCCACACCTTGTTCTCCAAGTTCATGAACCGCCACTAGGGGGGGGGGCATTCACACTTGTGGTTAAATCTTGACCATTGATTCTTTAGATCATTACTTAATTACAACTTTGTCACCAAGTTATTGTAATTTCCTAGTAAGCTTCCTAACCTCCTCATTCATAGTATAAATAGCAAGCTAATCTCTTCCTTTCTTCATCACCAAAAACGCCACAACATCAATACCTAGCACCATGATCCTTTGATCTTCAATATACAAGTTACACTACAAAGTTCAAGGTCTTAGTATTCTCTACCTAGTTCTTAAGTTTGTTTGGTGATTCCATGGTTGAATTAGGAGCTACACAAGGTTACTAGGGCTGAAGTTAAATGGTTTTCACAAGGGTTAGATCAAGGCTAGCAAGGGTTACAAGAGTTATGGTGAAGGGTTTACAAGATTAGGTTTAGTGTCCTAGTTCTATACTTGACTTCCTTTCTTAAGTGAAAGCCAAAAGTTGTAAGAAACCCTTATACACTTTCTTGCTCAATATCATTTTCATGCTCTTTGTGTTCTTTTCATGCTATATATGTTATTGTTATTGTGTTCATGATGTTTAAAAATGGATAAAACAAGTATTGGTATACATATGTTAACTTATGACAAGTAAACAAGCAAACTAGTGATTTTTATGGAGAACCACGACCAAAATAGTATAACTATGATATTTGACACTTACTTATTGTTATAAAGGACCTCAAAAGGAAAACATAGCAATTTGAATCACCCAAAACGAGTACACGAGTCAAAAGTTATGGCCATAAGAAGTTAGCGACACCAAAACGCCGAAACTGCCTATACAAACTGTTTTGCATTCTGCCATTTTGAAAGTCCCACTTTTGCTCCGATTCATCAAAAAGTTAAAACACGAAAGTTGTCCGGAACGCCGTTTTCGTTCAGGAGCAAAGAAGCTCGAGCCCTGAAAACGCTTTCAGAGTGATAATTTCTTCAAATTCTTAACAGCCCATTTTTAGACCAAAGTCACTGTATAATAGTTATGTTTTACTAAGACCAAGAGGTCTAATGACCTAAAGCCAAGACCACAACCATGGCTAAAGTCAAGGTTGAGTCTCAAGACCATGTTAACAATGACCAAGGTCATGGCAAAGCCACGGCTAAAGACCATGTAACATTTCGAATCAAAAACTTATATATATGTTATCAAATACTACAATAGTAGGGAGCCTCATGTGAGGAGTTCATTAAGTAAGCCGTCGAGATGAGTTGTGGATTTACGAATTAAAGTGTCCTGGCTCCTCGAACGTTTACTCCATGACTTCTGAATTATGTCGGCCCAAACGGAAGTAAGAGATATACAACCTATACATGTTTCATAAACGACTTATATTCAACGACTTACATTATATACTAAGTACTACATCATGAACTTTATGCAAGACATATATTAGCAATTCTTCGTATTCTTAGACGTTACTCCAAACCTAAGTCGCAACGTTCTATTATAGGCTGCTCTTAGAGACTTTCGCGATTCGACTACCATTTTCATTACTCGCTACATAGACTTAAGGTGAGTCATAGCCCCTACTCTTTTCATACTTGTTTTTAACACTTGGGGGGGATACATGCTCAACTACTTGCTTACTTGTTCAAATACTCAAAACATTTATACTTGATTGTTTTATACTTGATTGTCTTATACTTGATGGCATTATACTTGATTTCATACATACATGACTGTCTTTTATCTTTGGGAAGTGGCTCCCAGTTATCTTTGGGAAGAGGCTCCCAGTACTTGTAAGTCTCCTTGGATAACACATGCATTGGGTTTCGGAGATGAAGTAGAACCAATGCTATAACCTTCCTTGTGAGCAGCATACCCAAGTGAGGTCTTCGGAGATGAAGTAGAGACTCACTACTAATTGTTTAATTCTCTTGATGAACTTATACATGTCTTTATTATACTATATGTTAGCAGTGGGTTGTGAACACACAGGTTACAAGTCTCTTATGGCGGGACTTGTAACTGAGTGGATTCACGATGCCTTTGCTGTGTGAACATTCTTTTGAGGCTTTTCAACTGTTTTAAGACAAACTCTATGAACTCACCAACCATTGTGTTGACACTTTAGCATGTTTATCTCAGGTTAGTAAGGCGATAGCTAGTGCGTGGAACTTAGAGTCAAGCTGCATATTCTGAAGACTTACGCTTTTATCATTTACCATTCAAAACATTTGTATACATTTATGTATCATACTTTGGAATCTCATGTTTGTAACTTTGAATTCATTAATCGAATGGTAACTTTTCAAAACGTCTCAATTAGAGTTCGTTTTCTATAACTTGTACTTTGTATTATGAAGTAGCACCCCAATGACACAGTCTTCCGCTGCGGTATTTTGGGGGTGTTAAGGATTGGTACCAGAGCCTTGGTTATAGAGAACTAGGTTGCATTTAGTGCCTAGACTATAACTGCTATATACGTTAGGACTCTCCTCTTTATTTGCCTTACACACACTACATACGCATACGCTTCTTGGTATTTGTTGGTTTAGTTCCACGCTGTTAGATGATGTGACTTTAGTATTATAAGGAGCCCCAGAGATTAGTCGAGTCATTAAAAACATGGAGCTCAGTAATAACTAATTATTTAACTTGATCTTGTGACAGTTCTTGTTTGATGAGACACAAGATTTTAGTTAAATAATATTATTGCTCAGCTTTAGGGATTTGATGACTTGATTATCTTACTATCGGCCTCAGAAGGCGGATTTTGTGTCAGAAATTCTTAAGTAGGATGTTTTAGAATCTCCTTATTTAAATGGATTGGGACGCCTCTTCATTTAAATAAAGAAATTGTAAATCACCGAACTATAAGTTTATGAGACCTTACTTACATAAATTTGGACGCTTCTTTATGTAAGTAATGTGTTATAAATAAGTGGGCTTAATTATAGCCGATACAACTCCTTAACCAGAACCATAGACAAATCAGAGTGAACACCACTATTTTAGAGATTCTGAAATCCCGAATTCTTTTAGACACACCGTAAGTAGTTAACATCAACTGAACTTCGGGACGAAGTTTTCCTTAAGGGGTAGAGACTGTAACAATTCGCATTTTTAGGTTAACTTTTATTCCCGAAAATTTTACTATTCACTTTTTACTATTTATCTCAGAAATTTTTATTTCATATTCTCGTAAGTTAAACTATTTTAACGATAATCTGAGAGTTTGACGCTCGTCGGATCATTTCTGCAAAAATCACAAAGCCGTGTCCGAGATTTACTTTTAGGTTTAAACGTCTTTCCAGCATCCCGATATATCCATAAAACATTATAAACAATAGAAATATGATTTTCTATCATTTTATGACAATTCCAAAAGTTTTGGAATTTTACGTTTTTCAGTTCAGCGTTTTACGCGAATTACGCGTTTTAGACCTGTGTTTCCAGTTTTTAGCAGGGTTTTAGCACCCGATAGAACCTACCACTCATTTTATATTTTATTATGGAGTATATTGATAAGTTCTACCATATTTATGAGTTTCATATTTTTAGGATACCCGGTTTTACGTTTCGTGACTTAACAACTTACGGTTAGCAACTTACGGAGTCAAAACTAGCTACATACTTAGGATAATACCATCAAAAGTCCACACCTTGTTCTCCAAGTTCATGAACCGCCACTAGGGGGGGGGCATTCACACTTGTGGTTAAATCTTGACCATTGATTCTTTAGATCATTACTTAATTACAACTTTGTCACCAAGTTATTGTAATTTCCTAGTAAGCTTCCTAACCTCCTCATTCATAGTATAAATAGCAAGCTAATCTCTTCCTTTCTTCATCACCAAAAACGCCACAACATCAATACCTAGCACCATGATCCTTTGATCTTCAATATACAAGTTACACTACAAAGTTCAAGGTCTTAGTATTCTCTACCTAGTTCTTAAGTTTGTTTGGTGATTCCATGGTTGAATTAGGAGCTACACAAGGTTACTAAGGCTGAAGTTAAATGGTTTTCACAAGGGTTAGATCAAGGCTAGCAAGGGTTACAAGAGTTATGGTGAAGGGTTTACAAGATTAGGTTTAGTGTCCTAGTTCTATACTTGACTTCCTTTCTTAAGTGAAAGCCAAAAGTTGTAAGAAACCCTTATACACTTTCTTGCTCAATATCATTTTCATGCTCTTTGTGTTCTTTTCATGCTATATATGTTCTTGTTATTGTGTTCATGATGTTTAAAAATGGATAAAACAAGTATTGGTATACATATGTTAACTTATGACAAGTAAACAAACAAACTAGTGATTTTTATGGAGAACCACGACCAAAATAGTATAACTATGATATTTGACACTTACTTATTGTTATAAAGGACCTCAAAAGGAAAACATAGCAATTTGAATCACCCAAAACGAGTACACGAGTCAAAAGTTATGGCCATAAGAAGTTAGCGACACCAAAACGCCGAAACTGCCTATACAAACTGTTTTGCATTCTGCCATTTTGAAAGTCCCACTTCTGCTCCGATTCATCAAAAAGTTAAAACACGAAAGTTGTCCGGAACGCCGTTTTCGTTCAGGAACAAAGAAGCTCGAGCCCTGAAAACGCTTTCAGAGTGATAATTTCTTCAAATTCTTAACAGCCCATTTTTAGACCAAAGTCACTATATAATAGTTATGTTTTACTAAGACCAAGAGGTCTAATGACCTAAAGCCAAGACCACAACCATGGCTAAAGTCAAGGTTGAGTCTCAAGACCATGTTAACAATGACCAAGGTCACGGCAAAGCCACGGCTAAAGACCATGTAACATTTCGAATCAAAAACTTATATATATGTTATCAAATACTACAATAGTGGGAAGCCTCATGTGAGGAGTTCATTAAGTAAGCCGTCGAGATGAGTTGTGGATTTACGAATTAAAGTGTCCTGGCTCCTCGAACGTTTACTCCATGACTTCTGAATTATGTCGCCCCGAACGGTAGTAAGAGATATACAACCTATACATGTTTCATAAACGACTTATATTCAACGACTTACATTATATACTAAGTACTACATCATGAACTTTATGCAAGACATATATTAGCAATTCTTCGTATTCTTAGACGTTACTCCAAACCTAAGTCGCAACGTTCTATTATAGGCTGCTCTTAGAGACTTTCGCGATTCGACTACCATTTTCATTACTCACTACATAGACTTAAGGTGAGTCATAGCCCCTACTCTTTTCATACTTGTTTTTAACTCTTGGGGGGGATACATGCTCAACTACTTGCTTACTTGTACAAATACTCAAAACATTTATACTTGATTGTTTTATACTTGATTGTCTTATACTTGATGGCATTATACTTGATTTCATACATACATGACTGTCTTTTATCTTTGGGAAGTGGCTCCCAGTTATCTTTGGGAAGAGGCTCCCAGTACTTGTAAGTCTCCTTGGATAACACATGCATTGGGTTTCGGAGATGAAGTAGAACCAATGCTATTACCTTCCTTGTGAGCAGCATACCCAAGTGAGGTCTTCGGAGATGAAGTAGAGACTCACTACTAATTGCTTAATTGTCTTGATGAACTTATACATGTCTTTATTATACTATATGTTAGCAGTGGGTTGTGAACACACAGGTTACAAGTCTCTTATGGCGGGACTTGTAACTGAGTGGATTCACGATGCCTTTGCTGTGTGAACATTCTTTTGAGGCTTTTCAACTGTTTTAAGACAAACTCTATGAACTCACCAACCATTGTGTTGACACTTTAGCATGTTTATCTCAGGTTAGTAAGGCGATAGCTAGTGCGTGGAACTTAGAGTCAAGCTGCATATTCTGAAGACTTACGCTTTTATCATTTACCATTCAAAACATTTGTATACATTTATGTATCATACTTTGGAATCTCATGTTTGTAACTTTGAATTCATTAATCGAATGGTAACTTTTCAAAACGTCTCAATTAGAGTTCGTTTTCTATAACTTGTACTTTGTATTATGAAGTAGCACCCCAATGACACAGTCTTCCGCTGCGGTATTTTGGGGGTGTTACATTTACAAAGAGCCGTTTGCTCTTGGACTAGCCAATCCTTTTTGTCGTTTAGACATGGCGGACTGATAACCACAAAAATTTTGAACTTTAGTGAAATTTTTTTTAATTTTTGCCAAAAACGGGGGTATTAGATAGTAAAATGTGATAAAATTCGCTATAATAGCGAAATACCCCCCCCCCCCCCCACACACACACACTTAGAATGAATATTGTCCTCAATATTCAAAGTCCCGGTTATTATGTCGACTCTTTGAATGTAAAAGGGCAACATTACAAGCTAAGCATGGAAAACACCATTTTGTTTTTCACTTTTGTAATCATAGCATGGGTGACTCCCCCAAACTTAGGGTGAAAACCCTATAAGCATGCTACTGTTTTTGTTTACCGAGTCGCTAGCTTGACTCGACCCCGAATTCATTTGTCCTTGGGGAAGCATGATGTGGAAGAAACAATCTCACTCGGACTTTCATTCAAGATGTTTGGACAAACATTTGAAGCACGTGAAAGTTCCACACCGATGAGATAAGTATCTGGCTCAAGATAATGATACATGAAAATGCTGGGGTCAAATATAGTGTCTTCATTCCCGAAGGAGTGAAGAATAGAGGAAGGCACCGAGAAAGCAGGCTCATTAGCCTGAGTTTGGATTTTAAGGGTTAAGCTCAAAAACATCCCGGGAGGGTGGGTGGGAATTTGCAAATCCTCATGATTGAGTGTATCTCCCCCCGGGCTATCATACTCCGAAGGAGTCATGATAAGGTGATCAATGATGGGCTCAGAACATATTTCATCAACATCACTGATATCTCCATAAGATAAAGAATTTTCATCAGTGTTTGAATCACTAAGCCCGATATTGAGATAGGAATTGAGTGATGGATCATCATTCAATAATCTTTCAAGGAAAAGGATATCCCCCTCAGAATCAAGATAGTTATCATCAACTTCACACAAAGTTGAACTATCTAGGGCAAGGAATGCTTCGACTTCCTCCATATCATCTTTGAAATCAAAGAGATTATCATCACTACCCGATGGAAGTGGATTGGTGTGAGTGAGTTCATCGGTGAACTCCTCGAGAAGAAAGTCAACATTAGAGCGGGGAAGGGATGCATCAACATACTCAATGTCTCCATAAGATAAACAATCATCACTGGAATCAGAGACAGTCTCAATTTGATCATTTGGATTATTAGTGTAATCTCCCGTAAATTTCCCTATAAATAATAAAAGTAAATCAAAGACTAATATATCATTCATTAATTAATAATGTTTTTACCAATAACAAATTTGGTTTTTATTTTATCTTTATCAAATATGCTATGTTACTTAAAAATCACTACGATATTCATGATCCCTGTTTGCTTGGAACGATGCTCACACATGTACCACTATAGTCTAAAATCGCAAGAATATTAAAAATTTCTTTTATTCGTTACGAACCTGCATTTTCCGGACATTTTTCAAATTACTATTCATTGGTTACTATTCACCAAACACTATTCATCATTTCACTATTCATCATTTTTGGAGTCGGTTAGTGATATTGAGATATTTTTCAAAAGTTTTATTATTCACAAAACACTATTCACTCTCGGACTCACGTAAACGTCTCACTAATTAAATTCTACAATTATCACTAATCACAAATAACATTTTACTAATCCTAAAATACACCTAACCGGACCCTAAATTTCACCCTAAGCCCAACACATTTCTCGGCCTGTTACTATTCACGGCCCAATCCTTTTAAGGCCTATTTTCTTTCTTTTGTCTTTCAAACCACTCGACTAAGACAAGTAAGAAACGACCCTCATACGTCCAAATCCTACACACGACACCCCTATATTTTTACACATACTCGTTCCTCCCCTAGCCAACATTTAGAGGGTCGATTTTTAGTTTCTCACATCGAGTCTAGATACGATTTTATAAGGCAAAGCTTTTGTCCCAAAAACGATTTCATAAAATTTCATCTAATCCAAAACTCAACCATTTTGAACCACGTTTATTTCTATAACATCCTAAAATCATCTCTAAATACAACCTAATGTTTAAGTGTTACACTAAATCGTTGTCCCCAAGCCTTGCACGATTTTGCAAATCGTGTAACAAATAAAAAGGGATGTCGACATGCATTTTCAAGACAAACTAGTACTTCCTTGATTCAAGCTCACTCAACTTCATATTATATTCACTAGGCAAAGTACCATAACCTTTTAAAATGTATTTCACAAGTACGGGTTCATTTCAAAGTTTTAAAGTCCCACCTTTTCTTTAAATTGAAGCATGTCAACACATAAGAAACTAAAAAGCTTGAGTAACTTGTTTACTCTCACACATTTGACTTTTGAATTCACGTAACGGTCCCATCTCATTAAATCTTAGACACTAGAATACACTAGGTACCATATAAAAACCCCTTGCATGCATGCTTGCGTTTTCATTTCCATGCAAAACCAAAAACTCACCAAAAACCTTTAAGTTTTAGTTAGCCTTGGGTCGAAGCAATTGGGTAGGAGTTCAAAGGATTTGTGTGGGTTTAGGAGGAACAATTTGTTGTTTGTGAACCTTGGTCGAGCAAACAATCACACTACGTACTCATATCACTCTCTTCTCGACTCTACGTCTTGTTTTACCCACCATTTTGGTGTCGTAAGTCCTTAACGACTCATTTCATTTTTTTGCTATACATTCATTTACATTATTTTTATACGCGACAAAAACAAATGCACCTTAGTATTCAAAAACGAAACAAACGACATATATATATTTTACGTTAGTCTATATATTTTCCACCTCAACAATCGAGTTATATAAAGTTTTGAAACTAAAAAGCTACGTACAACTATTTTGGAATACCATTTCTAACGTATACAACAAGTATTGAAAACTCTTAAAATTTTCTAAGTCTTTTCTTATAAAAACTCGTCCCATGCTACGCCCAAAATGCACGCATATCTTTAATATTTACTTAACGAGCATGCCATTTTATTTTACAAACTAATAGACCTTATGACAAACAATCATTTTTGTATAGAAACTTTGTAATAAAAATCGTGTCTTGAACTATAGAAAGCACAAAGCAAATCGACTTGGAAATTAGTTGTGAGAACTCATTAGTGTCGATTGGGCCTTAAGGCCCAATCATTTCAAAATAAGCCGATCAAATAAGCTACGGTAATAAGCAGTTT
>JARVZY010006268.1:0-2500 GCA_030686995.1 Artemisia argyi
ACAGGGTCAGAAGGATCAAAAACTGCTAATTCATACAGGGCCATCGAACCGGCCCAACCAGAAACCAAAGCTGTATGCATTATATGAACAGCAAGCAACCGTCCGGGATCATTCAATACAACGGTATGAACACGATACCAAGGCAAACCCATGGAAATACCCCTTTATGAAAGAAAAAAGACACTACGTAACTTTATTGCATTGGAAAAGACTATACTATGACTATGTTATGGACCCCCCTATTTAGTGGCTTATTTCAACGTAAGGGTTCATATTTGTTCTATTCTGTTGGTAATAATGGAACAATTTTGTTCATAGGAACAAAGAGAAGCAGATTTATTCTATACTCGATAAGTACCAATACGCAATGGGGAGGTTAATGCGATTTTATATGAGCGAATGTGCCCATACTTGTTCATTATTAGAGGACATTATTCCTAATATTTTTCCCTTATTTTTTTCTGACTTTCTTTATCAATTTTTCTAATTCTGAATAAAATATGATTAGGATAAAGTAGAATATTATAAAGATAATAAAGGCTTTGTTACGTTTCCACATCAAAGTAAAATATAGTACTTAGTTCTTTTTTCTTTCATTTAATGCCTATTGGTGTTCCAAAAGTACCTTTTCGAAGTCCTGGAGAGGAAGATGCATCTTGGGTTGACATATAGTGCGACTTGTCAGATATATTGGGTCATATGGGATTTTCCCGTTTTCTCCCTAATCGAGATATCCTCTGTTTCGCCCACGAAAGATTATTGAATCATCAAAAATAATCAAAAATTTGGAGCGTGAAGTGCAATTAGATCCATTTTTGGGGGGGATCAGAATGACTATTATCAATTAGAAGAATTTATGGTTGGCTTAGTTGGACTACTACATTGAAGTATCCAGGCTCCGTTTAAAAAAACCAAGTGGTAATATATCTATTTTATATCATAAAGGATTCCTATTTTTAAAGAAATCTTTTTTTTGTAAGTAGAAGTTATTTCAAACTCTTATGTTAATCAATCGAGTAATATGCATGAAGCCGTCAACTATTTTACGGAATGCATGAATTGAAAAAAGAAGGAATAACAAAAAGAAGTGGTAATGGGAGCATTTGTACTATATGTCCAAATCAAAATTGGGCGGATCTTTACCCGGAGTAGAGCATAAACCTAAAAAGATTAAAGAGGCCCATTTAAGAACAAGAAAATGACATCGTGATTTGGATTGAATCTCGATGAAACAATCCATCAATGAAAAGTCAATTGGATAAGTTTAATGAATTCTTTTATATATTATACGTTATAAGGAAAGGAAGACAAACTCATATTTAGTGAAAAATCAAAGAAAATCCTTTTAGTTAGAAAGAACTTGCTATGAAAAAAGAAAAAGTATTGGAATCTACACATTGATTTTTTTTGAACCGTATGCGTCAAAAGGCGCCTGTACGGTTTCGAGGGGATACAATTTGACCCTAATCAACCGACTTTATCGAGAAAGATTACTTTTTTTAGGTCAAGAGGTTGATAGTGAGATCTCAAATCAACTTATTGGTCTTATGATATATCTCAGTATCGAGGATGATACCAAAGATCTGTATTTGTTTATAAACTCTCCTGGCGGATGGGTAATACCGGGGGTCGCTCTTTATGATACTATGCAATTTGTGCAACCAGATGTACATACAATATGCATGGGATCAGCCGCTTCAATGGGATCTTTTATCCTGGTAGGAGGAGAAATTACCAAACGTCTAGCATTCCCTCACGCTTGGCGCCAATGAGGCTTTTATTTGAGAGAAAAAAGAAGACTATGCCTTCGCCATATGAAATATGAATATTAAGTAATAATAGCATGGCACTTTGAATTCGATATAAGAAATTCTGTTTTCAAAACATTAGATTATGTATCGAGAGAGTAATATGAGAAAAAGGTATTTCCTATTTTATTATCGGAAGTCCAGTTCAGCGTCACAAACTTTTTTTCACACCAGAGGTCTCTTAACAATATTTATAGTATAGAGCGAAAAAAAAAACTTTTCTTTTTTCATTAGTTTATTTGATCAAAAAAGCAACTTTGGGATTGCTGAATGACAGACAAATCACAGACAAAAAAATATAATAAATATATAAAGCAACGGAGCCATCATAGTATTTTTGAATTCCTCCGAAAGGAAGGGTGGTAAGTTGATCATTTACCGATCGGGGTCTAATCGATCCTATTTTTTGAAGGTAAGGGTCAATTTTATTGTAGAGCCGTATGCAATGCATAATGCCCGTACGGTTGTTCGATTCTATCTTTTTTCTTGTTATTCTTTTATCTTTCTTTTATCTTCCCCTCATCGTGCGAAATAGAGAAACTTTTTATTATCTTATATCATCAGGGTAATGATCCATCAACCCGCTGGTTCTTTTTCTGAAGTAGCAACGGGAGAATTCATCCTGGAAGTGGGAGAACTGCTGAAACTACGTGAAACCCTGACAAGGGTTTATGTACAAAGAACGGGCAAAC
>JARVZY010006268.1:10000-12500 GCA_030686995.1 Artemisia argyi
TATCTCGGGGGAAATACGATCGGGAGGGGCTAATTCAAAACCCTCTGGTAAAATAAGAACAGCCCCTACATTCAAACCCCCCTTTTTACCATTAGCAAGAACTTGTTTCAGTTGCATATCATAGGGAATTCGAACAACTGCTTCAAATACAGTATCGGGAAGTACCGCTTGCGGAACCTCAATATCCACTGGTTTATTAGCTAAATGGCAATTGGCGCATACAATACGTCCAGTGGCTTCTCGTGGATTTTCATAACCCTGCTGTGCAAAAATGGGATATGCATTTGAAATGGATGTACGAGTTATGATATATATCATGAGCGATATGGAAATAGATCGAGTAATCTGTTCCTTTATCCAAGAAAAAGTATTTCTAGTTTGCATGGTCCAACCATTGATCCCGAAAATTTCTACAATAAATTGGGGTAGGTCACTAATGGAGTTTCCTATCCACGATTCTGTTATTTACTGGAATAATAATAATTTGACTGGATTAATATATAGGAATATAGGATGAATCTCCGGGATGGGTAGAAATATAAAGTTTTTTTCAATGCTTTGCTTATGTACAACTGCAAAGTAATAAGAAACATTATAATTAGATTAGGTAGATAATTTTTCAGTCATTCATTGAATGATAAATCACTACAAGTGACGGAGATACGCGATTTAAATAACGGAAAATCCAATATTTTAAAATTGTATCTAGAATGACTGGAAAAGTGGAAACAAGGCCAGATATAATTTGATCATTATGAACAAATCCAAAATCCTTGTAGACAAAGCCAATCAGCAGTTCCCAACCACGGGGCGAATGAAATCCGATACATAAATCAGTTAATAAAAGAAGAGAAAAAGCTTTTATTGTGTCACTTAAGTTATATAGGAATTCCTGAGCCCAAGAGTTAAGAATAACAAGTTCTTTATTACCCAAAATAGAATAACCACTTAGAATAATGAAACAGATTATATTTGTCGAGAAGTGCAAAATCGTATGAATACGACCCTCATTGTGTATCTTGATTAATTGGATTGTTTCTTTGTGAATTCCTATACGAAGGTTTTGTAGATGTGTCTCCGAGTATTCCTTGATCATTTCCTCTAAGAGGAGGAGTTCCTTTAATTCTTTGAATTTTTCTAGAATACTATTTTCTTCAATATCATTCAAAAAAGTTTCGGATTGCCTAGTATTCCACCAATTTGTAATCCATGATTCCAGACTTTTTTGAAATGAGAGCGAAATCCACCAAGGCAAAAATACTATAGATGCAAGATAGAAAAGAGGAGTTAATGCTTTCTTTTTTGCCATTTTTTCATCTGTGAATTGTTAATGAATCTTATTCGTCGACTTTATGTAATCTAAGATTTCTCTCACGCATCAGTTCTATTACAAGTATCGAATCTATGAATCTATTCACTCTTTTTTATTATTATTTTTTTTTATTTTTTTATTGTTCCATATATGTCTGCTTTGACTCGAATGGATGTTCTGAAGAAATTTCAATTAAGTTATGTTATAGAAAAAGAGGATTCTTGCGTTTTTGCCCTCCTGCTGAGAAAGCATGCATTTGTCGGCTCATTTCTTAAAACACTTCAATTGGTACACGCAAGAAATAGGCCAATTCAGCAGCTTTTTGTTCCATTTCCCGTGGAGTAAAATTCTCATCAGTACGAGTCAATGGAATGGCTCCCTGGCCTTTGATATCCATATAAAGGACACGACGAGCATAAATACCCTCTTTAACTTCTACTCTGACGGACTGAATATCTTTTATAAGAAATCGGAGGAAGACCCGACGATTTTTTCCAGGAAATCCCCAACGAAAAATACACACTATTCCGTCTTTTCTATCAAATCGATCATAACCACTACCTACATTCCACGAAATTGTGCACCACAAATAAGAGCTAATAAAAAGACCCGCGATCCCATAGAAAGACATCACAATTCCTTGTGGAAAAAAAACGATTTCCTGAGACGGAAATAAAGATATCAAATTTCTACCAAGATAACTCGAGGTTCCAACCAACAAGAATCCTAATGAACCTAAAAAAAGGATAACAGCCCAGCAGAAATTACTTGTTTTTCGAGCCCCTGTTATAGGTTCTATCCATATATGTTCTGATCGACAACTCATAGTTGATCCAGTTGCTTTTTTTTGGAATTGAGAGAATACCCCAAATGAATTTTACTTTAGTCCTTTTGTTTCCGAAGTAACTCGCATCAACTAGCACTAGTTTGATGTGAACCTTTAGGAGTAATTCATTAAATTGGTTAGATCTAAACTAATAACATACCCTTCGTATGATCTCACTAAAGATAGCCACATGCATATAGATGGACCAACTTTACAATTAAGCCGTCCGCCAATTCGGGTCTATTTGAAAATAGCTAGAATATAGCATTTTGGGAGATTTTCGTCGGAAGACGCTTATACCATATTTTGCTAAAAGGATATCTGTGTTATGATACAAGCGTCAGTTTAAAAATGAGATTTTG
>JARVZY010006270.1:0-26857 GCA_030686995.1 Artemisia argyi
CGTGGCTTAGCGTCTTGCTTTGCCATAAGGTACTTAAGAGCCGAATGATCCGTATACACTATGCATTTCTTCAAAAGCAAATAAGATCGAAACTTTTAAAAAGCGTAAATGACGGCTAATATTTCTTTCTCAGTAGTCGTATAATGATATTGAGCCTCGGTCGTTGTTTTACTAGCATAGTGTATCGGCTGAAAATGTTTTGACTTGCGTTGCCCCAGGACTGCACCAATAGCATAATCGCTAGCATCGCACATTAGCTCAAAAGGCAAGTCCCAATCGGGGGCAATTAAGACGGGAGCCTCCGTTAACTTCTTTTTAAGAATATTGAATGCTTCGATGCATTCATTTGAGAAGATAAACGGAGCATCTTTTTCAAGCAAGTGGGTCAGAGGCCGGGCTATCTTAGAAAAGTCTTGAATGAAACGTCGGTAAAAGCCGGCATGACCGAGAAAACTTCTAATTCCTTTAACGGTGGTGGGATGAGGTAATATTGCAATCACGTCGACTTTAGCTCTATCGACCTCAATCCCGGATTTCGAAATCTTGTGGCCGAGGACAATGCCCTCTTTGACTATGAAATGGCATTTCTCCTAATTTAGAACCAAGTTGGTGTCTTCACACCGTTTCAACATATTTTCTAAATGGGAAAGACACGAAGTGAAAGAATCTCCATAAACCGAGAAATCATCCATGAAAACTTCCATGGTTTTCTTGATCATATCCGAAAAGATCGACATCATACACCTTTGGAACGTGCCTGGAGCATTGCATAAGCCAAAAGGCATACGACGATAGGCAAACGTACCATAAGGGCAAGTAAAGGTAGTCTTTTCCTGGTCCGGAGGGTCAATTGGTATTTGAAAATAGCCGGAAAATCCATCAAGAAAACAATAGAACTCATTTCCCGCTAGGCGTTCTAGCATTTGATCCATAAATGGAAGTGGGAAATGGTCCTTTCGAGTTGCATCATTCAATTTACGATAATCAATACAAACTCTCCATCCGGTAACAAGACGTGTCGGAATCAATTCATTATCTTCATTTGTTACGACGGTCATTCCACCTTTCTTTGGTACGCAGTGGACCGGGCTAACCCAGGAGCTATCCGAGATTGGATAAATCATTCTGGCATCGAGGAGTTTGATAACTTCCTTTTTGATAACCTCATGAATTTTCGGGTTAACCCGTCGTTGTTGCTGAACGGACGGTTTGAAATTATCTTCAAGTAAGATCTTATGCGTGCAAAAACGAGGGTCGATACCCTTAATATCAGAAATTTGCCAAGCGATGGCACTCTTATGCTTCTTGAGCACATCTAAGAGACGTTTCTTCTCCTCATCTTTAAGATCTTTAGAAATAATGACGGGAAGTTTATTGGTTCCTTCCAAAAATGCGTATTCGAGATGAGGAGGCAAATCCTTGAGCTCGAGCTCCGGAGGATTCTCAGTAGACGGCTTAACTTCTTTAACGTCGGCCATTTTAAGGTCAAGCGGAGGGAGGGACGGGTTGGGATCTTCATTTAATAATTTCTCAATCAAAAGAACATCTCCCTCCTGGTCACAATCGGAATGATCAATTTCCGGTGAAATCGAATCATTAGCAAGAAAGGCCTCGATCTCTTCCAAAATGAAATCACTTCCCTCAAACGGAGTAAGGGAAGGGGAAGGATCAGAAATTATCGGTTCAGAAGAATGAGTGGGATTGCCACTCGAAGCATGTTCGGTAAAACCAAGTAATTCTTGAGCGTACTCCTCCGTAACTTCGTCGATAACGTCGATTCGGTTAACGGAATATTTATCAAACTCGGAGGAGTACCTCGCGGTTTGATCCAAGTTAAAAGTTACGGCTTCGGTACCAACGCGTAGGGTAATTTCTTCATCAAAAACATCAATCAAAGCACGGCCAGTCCTTAGGAAACCTCTCCCGAGAATGAGAGGTACCCGCGGATCAACATCAAAATCAACAACGACAAAATTGGCAGGGAAATGGAATTTTCCCACATTAACAAAGACATCCTCGGCTATTCCCATCGGGCGGGAAGTAGATCGGTCGGCAAGCTCGAGGGTCATACAAGTCGGAGTCAAATTGGGTAAAGACAACTTTTTCCAAATGGATAACGGCATTAGGTTAATGCTAGCACCAAGATCGGCCAAGGCGAAGCATTGAACCATCCCAGGAAAATTACACGGAAAGAGAAATCGACCGGGATCTTCGAGCTTTTCGGGAAGCTTTTTGAGGATAACCGCCGAGCAATTCTCATTCATCTGGGTGCGAGATTTTTCAAACAATTTTTCTTTGTTATTCAAAAGACCTTTTAGCATAGAAGCAAATTTAGGCATCAAAAGTATAGCATCCGCGAGAGTTATGTCAAAATGTAGTTCTTGAAAAACTTGGTAAAACTTTTCCATCTGAATTTTATCTCTCTCACGGTGCGTTTGTTCGTTTAAGCGTGACGGATAAGGCAAATTTGTTTTGACGGGTGTTTCTTTCTCAGATTCGTAAACAACTTTATCTTTTCCTTTAGACGTCGGGACCACCGGAGGTTGGATGTTCTTGGTCCTTCCATTATCAGTAGGAATTCCCGTATCCGTTGTCGCCTCGGTTTCACGGACGACTACCTTGGGAGACGAAGAAGAAGAAGGGGTAGTCGGAGCCGTTGGTCCATCAATTACAACACCACTCCTAGTCGTAATTGCTTTTGCATCACCCCGCGGGTTAGCAATTGTGTTGCTCGGAAGAGAACCAGACGTCGATGCTTGATTCATTTGCATAAAACTACTCATCATTTGCTTAAGCTCATTCGTTTGTCGAGACATGGTTGTGTCGATCTCCTTCTTAAGTTCAACCCTCATATTGTTTATTTGATTTTGCATTGCTCGAATGTTAACATCGTTCGTCTTCATGTAATTAGCAAGCTCAGGAGAAGGTTGCGGTGGTTGATAAACTTGTTGTGGTGGAGGGACTTGATAATTGGTTCCACGGTTTTGATTGTAACCTTGGTTTTGATAACCTTGGTTAGTTTGAGGATAACGGTTTTGATTAGTTTGCACGGGTGGAAACCCAGGTGGACTTGTTTGGTTAGTACGAAAACCTTGGTTTTGATTGTAGTTTACGGCTGCTATGTTAGCATTATAAACTTGGCCATCGGTGGCTTGACAATCATAATACGGATGCGGTCCACCACAAATCACACATTTTTCATTAACGGCTTTAACGGGCTCGGGTTTTTGGTTCTCCAACTTAAACTCTTTCATCATACAACGGATAGCGTCGGTAAGTTCGGCCAATTCCGATGATTGGACCGACGAAGGTGAAGGAGGAGTAAAAGAAGTCACTTTCGAAACATTCGGTTTGTTACGAGAAGTCGGAACCTTAGATTTGTTCTCAATGATCGTCAAAATATCCCTAGGCGTACAATTCAAGATATTGCCACCGGCGGCTGCGTTTAAAGAATCTTGATCGTTTTGCGTCAAAGCGTTATAAAACGTGTCGATTTGGTGTAACTCGGAGAAACCATGGTGAGGACATTTTCGAAGAAGATCCTTAAAGCGTTCCCAAGCCTCACCAAAGTTCTCATCAAAACGTTGTTGAAAATTAGTTATATCATTCTTAAGATTAGTCGTTTTGGACGGCGGAAAGAAATGATTAACAAATTTCGAGACGAGTTCTTCCCATGTGTGAATTGATCGAGGGGGTTCTTTTTTGAGCCAAATCCAGGCTGAACCCTCGAGTGACAATGGGAACAACATCAATTTGATAGCATCGTGAGGGACATCCTTAAATTTCAAAGTCAAAGTTAGCTTATTAAACCATCGGATGTGTGCGTGAGGATCGTCCCTCTCAAAACCGTGAAATTGTTTTGACGTAACAAGTTGAATCAATCCAGTTTTAAGTTCAAAATTATCGGAAAGGATTGGTGGTAAAACAATTGCATCCCCGTATCCCTCGGTAGGACACTAGAGCAATTCTTGCATAGTACGTTGATCGTAAACCGGTTGTGGTCCCATCGGAGGGATCACATTGTTTTGGATACCACCCATCGGCGGGGGTCCCAAGTGTTGTTCGTTCGGGTTCATTTCCTCCGTATTAGGAAATAGAACTCGGTGTGTATGACGAAACAAACTTTCCGGATTTGAAAGTGGTGAAACAAGTCGTTTAGAAGATGAACGGGTGTTCATACACCACAAAAACTCAAATTTTGAAAAATAAAAGGAAAATCTTTTTGTATTTTTGTTTTTATAAAGCAAAATTCAAAAACTTAAACTTTTATTTTTTTCTTTTTCTAACGTTACGTTAATTGTAAAACGTTTCCCTTAATCTACTCGCGACGGAACGGGAGAGAAGAATGGATCTCTCTTCAGCTTGCAATTTAATGTCAAAGCTTCCGTATTTTCCGCTTATTCGGTTGTAGAATTAAAGTAATCCATCTAGCAACTAATTTCACGCGTAGTTATATTGAGAAACTTATTTGGTTTACAACGTCCTTCCTTTCGGTCGAGTCGAGGCTGTAACTTTATTATTTTTTTTAGTGTTTTTGAAAACACTTTAGGAAAAGTGTTTTTTGATTTTTCAATTTTTATAGTTTTTATAGAAAATATATACAAGGAAGGTTTCCAAAACACAATTTCGAAAAACGAAAACGAAAAATTCACTTCAACCTTCCCCGGCAGTGGCGCCAAAAATTGATTCGTGAAAAACACAATATCAATATTATAGTATAGATATAAGCTCAAGAGATCCGCAAAGAAATACGGATAACCCGAGGTCGTAGTCCGTGTAAAGGATGAATGGAATTCCGAATTTCCGATTCGTGAAACGTGTCGTGAAAAGTGGTAAAAAGTGATTTTTATGAGATTACACTAATGAAATAGTAAATGAAGCACAAATAACCAATTAAGCACGTAATTCAACTAAACAAACTTAAAACGTAACGTAGAATCGAAAACCGTAAGCTAAAACGCAAAATAAACGTAACCGTACGAAATAAAACGCGACTTTTAAGCTACGCTACTCCTACGGACTTGAAAATAATTTTCAAAAATTAAAAATGATAAAAGAAAATTTTGAGGAAAAAAAAATTTTTTGACTCTTTATTTAATTTTTTATGAATTAAAAACTAATTTAACTAATTAAAAATTAATAGAAAATGCAAATAAAATGAGAAAAATGAAAAATTAATTTTGAAAATTATAAAATAACTAAAAAGAAATTTTAAAACTAAAAAAACTAATTTTTTTGGCTTTTTGTGTAATTTTTGGAAATTAAAAAGTATTAAAACTAATTAAAAATTCAAAATAAATTCAAAATAATTGAGAAAAATTCAAAATAAATTTCTAAAAATCTAAAATCACTAAAAATAATTTCTTAATATTTTTTTTTGGATTTTTCTGGGGTTTTACAGATTTTTTTGGATTTTTTGTAATTAAAATGTAATTAAAAATTGATTAAAAATGAAAATAAAATAAGAAAAATAGCAAATGAGCTCAGAAAAATATGAAAATTTCAGGGCAAATCTAAAATAATGTTTAAAAGCTAGGAAAAATTGAAAAATAAGCACTGGAAGTGTTGATTAGACCCAAACTGCTTATTGGAAAGTGCTTATTGATAAGCAAAAGTTGACCCAGTTGACCAAAACTTTGACAAATGACTTTTATGACCTTAATAAGCTTGTAGGAACAATTTCAGACTAGAAAACACACAGAAACACAGATATGGAACCAAGTAGATCAAATAAGCTATATGTAATAAGCAACAAGCTCAACCAGATTAAGCAATAAGCTAAGTACCACTGAAACAACAACTATATGTACTATGGATCTCAAATGATCAATAAAACTCAGATTTAAAACACAAACATTCAATAGCAGCCCTACTAATGCAAACAGAAACTTGCTCAATCACCCAACTAGATTAAGCTATTAAGGTATGCTGAACAGCTGAATCAAATAAGCTTATTGGGGCAAAACTATACTAGACCATCTGAGAACACAAATTTTCCAATAAAACAGTTGAATGAACCAATTTACCAGACCTAAAGTAGTCTAGAAATTGACTAATCAGCTGATAAGCAGGGTACACTCACATTCAAATGGGAAACTTCAAACAGCTTTATTAATAAGCAAAAGAGATCCAAAGCACAAATTTCTTTTTGATGTTGATTCCTTAGCTTCTAATCTTCTCAAAACAACTTTCAAAAGTAATTTCCAATAAGTATTGAATCCTACAATCTATCTCAAAGATGTGACCAAAACTGAGTTTAAAACTTGATTTGACTTTTTGAAGTTGAAACTACTTTGACTCAAATGAATTTATAACTGATTTAATCTAATCCTAACTGATATTATTTTATAATTAAGAAGCTAATAACCCTAAATGAAAACCAACTCCAACAGATTTGAGAATATCAGACTTCAAAACAATCTTATGCTTCACAAAAATTATCTAACTAACTTATTTTGACTGATGCTGTTAGGCCTACTGTTCTGATGACTTACTTATATCTATACTAAACTATTTGACAACCTTAACCAAGCACAACCTCTGAAAACACCCTAGTACCAGCAAACCAGTAATTACCAAACACCCTCTTATGGAGCTGTATCAACCAAAATACACAACAGATCCAATGAAATGCTTCCAAATCACAATCCTAGGTAACTAATATGATTCAATAACTGTAAACACACTCAAAAATACAGATCTCTGATTCAAACACCTCAGAAAAACAGATCCACAAATTGACAGATTCAACAAGTATGAAACAGTATCAACTAAAAATAACTAAACTCAATTAAACAGTAGACTAAACTAAGCATGCAAGCTACTAAAACAAAGGTAAAATATAACTAAACTACTTAATTATAAGCAGAAATTACAACTGTATATTGAAAGTTTAAATGAGACCTTACAATTCAAATCCCCCTCAGCTTAAATAGAGGGGGTTCACTATGCTTGCCTGTCTTTTGACAGGCCAAGTGGACCTCCTTTTTGGCTGCCTTAACTCCAATTAAGCTCAGCTTATTTAATAAGCTAATTCAGTTGACCTTGGTTGACTATTTGTAGCTTTGAGAGATTTGAGTATTTGGTGCCAAACAAAGCTCCACAAAAATAAGAACAATAAGCTGAAAACAGATTATGAGAAATAAGCAGTTGAATAGAAAATGAGTAAAGAACAAGTGAATTAACTAAAAATAAACTTTCATTAATATTGAAAAAACATTACAAAAATAATTCTAACAGCATAACATTACAATAAAAAGGCACACTAACTACACTAATGGAGGGGGGTATATATAGGAGAGCAGGGAGCTTGCTAGGGTTTGTCCAGCTCACCAATCCGTGTGAGAAGTGTGTTTGTTTGAGTCCCTTTGAGCCGTTTGATTACATTCCAGATGCTTCTATTCATTTTAGACCCTTGATTGATTGATGTGATTGATACCCATCCTCCGTGTGCATTCTTATTGGCCCACGCATCATTCTCTGACACCTGACACCCTGTCAGTCTTCTAGAAGCTTATAATCATGAGGTAATTATGGGTAAGTGGGGTAATTGAGAGGGTGAGGGAGTTAGGGTTCATGGAACAGTAACTATGCCTGGGAATTGGGGGTAATTTTAGGCGCGGGTATTTGGGGGTTTTATTAATTTAAGTATTGACCGGGTTGGTTTTTGGGTTGACTGGGTAAAGGGTGTAAACCGGGTTAAGGCTAAAAGGGTGTGGGCTGGGTAGTTATTTTGGGCTGGTGGGTATTAAGAGGTTTGAAATGGTGACTGGGCTAGGATAGATTGTGGATCCGGTTTGTTATTTAGGTTTTAGGACTAGTAATTTCAAACAAGGACCAATGTTTTTAAATTTACAAATCATAGGGACTGAAACTGTAATTCTCCAAATGTTACTTCCAAGGGTATATCTTGCCATTCTAAGATTTATGAAGGACCAATTTGTCTTTTCTCCGAATAATTCTTCAAGGGACCATTTGTGTAATTCTCTGAAACTGTGGGGACTAATTTTGCCAAATTCTCAAACTTTGACCAGGGACCAAATATGTAACTTTGACGAATCTCTGAGGTTGAATTTGACTTTTTAAGCTTGGACTTTGACCATTTGACTTCCCCGGCTCCGGCTTTTGACCTTTTTCCATTCTCGTGCTCGTTTTTTTCGGTTTTGCTTTGTTTTTGTTCATTTTTCTCATATCCGTACCTGCACATACACAAATACAAAAACAAGCATTCTCTTGGCATTTTTTGTTAGTATTTGGTGTATTTGGTCTGAAATAAGGCCTGAAAAGGATGAGTGATTAAGCACTCATCAGCGGTCACAAGCCCATCAATCCTGATGGATTAAAGTGTACTATTAGAATAAAACAAAACTACTTAATAGAATTAAAACACAAGCAGTACCTTCTTACTGCTCTTGAGATCTTCAATTGGGTGTGTCTTGTGTTGACTCTTCATTGCTATTCTTCTACTTAGGGCTTCTGTAACTTTTGGTTCTTTTCTACACACGAATGTGGGGCATGGGATAATTACATGCGGCACATTCTTCAAAGTCAGGTAATGGTCTTTAATATCATCTAAGTATAGTCATACGGCGTATCTATCTAGAATGATACGGCGTATCTTCTTCAGTTCTGTAGACTTTTTTCATCTTGATCATTTAGCTCCATATTTCGTCCAAAATCACTAACTTTCCCCAAATGCTTGTTTATAACTGTGAATTACAAAAGGAAACGATTAAGTATCAACTCTAACAAATAATAATATAAAACAAGTAAAATATATAGGACAAATGATGACAATAATATTCACTTATTTGATGTCACAACCTTCCACGTCCGGTTTTCACACATGGACAACAATATATGACTCTTTCGCGTGTCAAAAGCAAAAAGGTTTGATTGTTGTTGTTTCTGATGCAGATGATAAACTATAAAAAACTACTACAAATGTAGTCTACAAAGAAGTTCTTCAAGGTTTATAACCATGTTTGAAGAGGTACGTGCAAATATACATACAATATCTTTTGGGACATTTTTATATTATTAATCACAGACATCTTTTTACTTACACTTTTTTTTACTCTTATTAGGGGCTCAAGAAATGTTCATTGAATTATCACTTAATTATCACTCTCTACATAAATTTGCTTTTCAAGACCATGAAGATTGTAGCCTGCGTGCATAGTCATTTATTAGATTAATAGTTACATTCATATTTCTCTTTTGTATCATTCACTTATTACATATTATTTCATTAAAAAACAATACAAAATCTTTACCTTCATTGTTGTGTCTTACTTTTCCCACACACCTAATTTCTTGATTCATTTATTCTTCTAAAAACCCGTCAATTTGACGGGTCTATAAGCTAGTATAGTATATATTATACTTGCAGGTTCACCAAAGTTACAGCTCTAATATTACGTTTGTATCCTCATTTTATTGTTCATGTATGTATCTTCAAGAATACCACACTTTTTGGATCTTAAGATTAGCCCATTAATATTGGTCATTTGTTGCATAAAATGTATGGATTCAATTGATATTGCCCACTTTTGTGTGTAAATGAATAAACGTTTGTTCTAACAATGAGATAACAGTTTGGTCATTGTTTGCAACTGGCAACAAGTTTCGAAGAAAGGAAGGGAAAGAAATGTTCTACTCATAAAAAAAAATAATGAACAATCATGAACAATATAAAACGACGCCCCGACATAATGAAATGAATGAATGATAACAACGACAATGACATAACATATAAAATGCCCCCGCTAACAAAATACTCTTTATTAACAACGAGCTGGGGCACCCGCGCTTTACTGCGGGATTGTTGTGTTTAATATAAACCCGAAATAAAACGATCGATTTTTTTTTTTGTAAGGACTAAATTTGCAAAAGATCGCTAATAAGGGACTAACGGTGGAATTTACAGCTAACTGAGGGACTGAAATCATAAATTAGTTAGTAACAGTGCTTGGTACTATTTGGCACTGTGTTGCACTGTAGCAGCACTGTACTGCACTGTTTAACACTGTAACAAGTGAATTTTCAATTTTAGCCCTTTAACGTGGTGTCCTGTTGCACAGTTAGTCCCTACGCTTGTTAGATAACAGTCGTTAAGGACTAACTTCGCAATTGATCACTAACCTCAGGGACTAAAATGGAGCAAACATGAAACTTGTGTGTGCACTGTTGCTACAGTAACCAAGTTGATTTTTAGAATATATATGATAATAGTTGATACAAAAATATATATATAAAATAAAATAATTGCTTATTCCACAAAACACTAACATATTTCTAATAAATATTATCACGATTGCCCCGCAGCAACGTGCGAGCTCACCTGCTAATTTACTCTACACATGATATAACAAAAAGTACACTATACATAATTTTATATTGTGTTTACATCTTAACTACAGATATTTATACAACAAAAGAGTGATTATTTAAATAATCCGGAAAGAAACAACATAATCTAAACCTTAAAAGGTAATTAAAAAACCATTCAAGTACTCTCAAGAGTTTTTACTATGGGGTAGGATATACAACCTTTTTATTTATTTATTTATTTATTTATTATTATTATTATTATTATTATTATTATTATTATTATTATTATTTCTCTCGCTATACACACATCCTGATGATACAAAAATTCTATGTACACACCTTTAAATTGCCATCGGTGATGCACACAGTACAACACCGTTATACGTAAAAGGGTGTATATATAGGAGTATAGGGGTGTTTGTATAAAATTACCCTTTTTTTTAAAAGGCGCCCCTTTAGTTTTCGCGGGTTTTTTTTTTAAATTTTATTTTATTTTATTTTATAATTTTGTTTATATCAAAAAAAATATAAACCTGAAAGTACAGATTAAAAATATATAATATAATATTCCCTCCGTCTCATATTAAGTGTTCATTTACAAAATTTTAAAAGATTTCACTAACTACACTCTCTACCAATCAAATATTATTCTTACCCACTAAAGTCTCATCTTATTGGTTGAAATATACAAATAGACACTTAATTTGGGACATCCTAAGATTTTATTGTGAACACTTATTTAAGGGGAGATGATTTGCACACTCCTAAAAGTTATTGGGACACTCTTTTTAATGCTTCAGTTATTTGTACAAAACTTACACTGTGCTTTATCTGCTTGTACTGCGAGTATCCCAATCAATAATTTGAGTATACCAATCACTTCCCTTATTTAAGACGGATGAAGTAATTAAAAAATTTAAAACTGCAAAAAACACGAAATAGAAGCTAATAAAAAAACATTTGTAAATCCTCACCCCACCACATGTCACATTATAGAGGTTCCTATACCCCTTTTATTATGGGAAGTGATTTGCACACTCCCAAAAGTGATTGGCACACTCAAATTTTGAGTGTGTTGACATTTATACCCTCACATTGTTTGGACTTATTCATATCCTGTAAGGGTATAAATGTCAACACACTCACATTTTGAGTGTACCAATCATTTGTGGGAGTGTGCAAATCACCTCCCTTTTATTATATGCTAAATATAGAATCAAGTGATATTGACTCTAGTGGAAAGAGTCAAATTATAAATTTTAACCCCCAACCACGGATGGCACGCGTGTATCACAACACGAAGACAACCGGCTGCCACCAGTTAACCCTCCTTCCTAGCACCAACCTCCTCCGCCACCACCACCCTTAGCTGGCTTCTGTAACGTACCCCACCATACATGCTTCATTTTGTTCACACACACACAAATATGTATAAATATATCTTTCCATAATCCATAATCCATAACCATATCCTATCATTCAAAACATACAACTCAAACCATAACTTCACTCATAACTTGCAACCACTACTATAATAAGTCCAAAACAACTAAACTTACTCATCCTACGTACTACTACTAATGGATAATACACTCTCATTTGAAAATACTCTGGGTCTGGTTGATTCCGCTTCAACTTCTGATTCCAGTAACTCGGAATCAGAAGTGAAGCTGGCTTCACAAAACCCCAAGAAAAGAGCCGGAAGAAAGAATTATAAGGAAACAAGACACCCAGTTTTTCGTGGAGTACGACGAAGGAGTTCAGGAAAATGGGTTTGTGAGGTAAGACAACCAAATAAAAAATCAAGAGTGTGGCTTGGGACATATCCAACTGCTGAAATGGCAGCTAGGGCACATGATGTGGCGGTTTTGGCAATGAGGGGACGGTCCGCGTGTTTGAATTTTGCTGACTCGGTATGGCGACTTCCTGTACCCGAATCTAGTAATGTTAAGGATATACAAAAGACGGCTGCTGAGGCAGCTGAGGCATTTGGAAAGATTGAGAACGAGGTCGAGATTGAGGACGAGGTCGTCGAGATTGAGGACGAGGTCGTCGAGATTGAGGAAATAAAGGTTTTGCCAGAAGTTGTGGTTTATTATGATGAAGAGGAGATGTTTGAGATGCCTGAATTCATTGCCAGCATGGCTGAAGGGCTGATGGTGCCACCACCTCAGATGATGGGGTATGGTGATTTTGTGGATAATGTAGACTTCTGTGCCGACTTGGAGTTATGGAGTTTTTAGTTCTAGTGTACTTTTTTAATCTTTTTAGCTAAGATAGATTTAGCGGGTTTTTTTCTTCTTGTCATGCATGGCTTAATCATTTTCCAGAAAAGCCAGTTGATCAGTACAGTAAATAAGTAAAGCATTTGGATTTTATGTCTAAATATGACCCAAATTTCGATTAATCAAATACATGCATGTTTAGAGCACTTAGCTTGTGTAGTATCGATATCTTGTTGTGGACGTCCAATTTTCAGGGGGCATAAGCCCATAAGTACTAAATAGGATCGATCATATTTTGTTCCTTCAAAAATATCAATTCCTAAATGCTTAAATGGGAGTGATTAGCGACAAAAACCAGGGGGTAACGATGAAGAAACGATCCAAGTTTCATTTTGAGTACTCCGGCCAGCTTTATAATATCACAAAGAAAACGTAAACACTTATGTTTAGATCCATTGTTTTATGTGTACTGGCGAGCTAGCTAGTTTTAGAACGTTTAACCCTTGCTTGCTCATTGAAACAAAATTTGGAACTTACAAGCAATATTTACAAGGTCGTATACTTTATTTTCTACAACATACGTAATATCTTTAATTCCATAAGTTCAACATGCATTGTGTATACGTCTAATGGATAAAACATCAAACTAGTCGAATTTTTCAGAGATGTACGTGTTAGGGAATTAAATTAGAATTACCAACGACATAAATTATAACTGGGACTCTGGGTTATCCAACCGGTCTGCCCCATAACCAAAGGCAAAAAGAGAATAAAAAAATATTTTTTAAAAAAACTATCAATAAGCATAAAGTTTAATATAAAACGCGTACTGTAGTCTTTGTTGATATTTTATAACCATTGGCTAATGAAAATTAAATTACAGTAGTTTGTAAAGTCATAAAGAATGAATGAAAATTCTTGACGGTGATTATAAAACAAGTGTAAAACTGACATTAGAACCGGCCAAATCTAGAGAAAGTAGAAGTGGGTCCCACGATTGATGAAAAGCACGCGTTGAATTCTTGTAACTGCTGGCAAGTGGCGGTTACTAGATATCAACTGTCATCACAGTGTTCTTTCCGCGTCCTTTATTCTCATTAAATATCTTAACTAAAGGGATTTGCTAAAAGACATTTGTAAAACAAAACTTTATCATTTGTAAATACCTTATTTCAATCAAGGTTATAAATAGCGTAACGCGTGATGTGGCGTTATGATCAATCCTCAAGTTTTAACGTGAGACGTGGCAGCATGACGTTTTTAAAACATAAATTAAGGCGGTAAAAAGTATTTATAGATTTATAAATTTATATTATATTTCATTAGCATATTATATTTCATATACATAAAGTTTACAAAAAGTGTTATACATAAGCAATAAAGTGAAGAAACTCTTTTTATATTTATAATCTTCTTCAAATACTAGTAAACCCCTGAACACCAAATACCAGTAAACCTCAAATATGATGCCCAAATTCCAATTACTAGTAAATCCCTTAAACGCATCAAATACTGATGTTGCATTTTTGAGCGTATTAAATTAATATACAAGGTAGACGTGAGTGGAATTCGTAAATTAACCTTTAGAAAAAGATTAACTTGCGAAAACTCGTGAATACAATATATATATGAGATGCCGGGTAAGTGATTACCCGGGTCGTGTCCCAACGAGGTGTGAATTGACAATATCGTGTGAGATTCGAGATTAAAATTCTTGTAAGGAATGGTTTTGATTATTTGGTGTTGTGAAACTACGAGAAATTGCAAATAACGTACAAAAAATAAATTAAACGCAACTAGAACATAAATTCAAATAAGGAATTGAAAATAAAACTCAAATTCTACTTAAAAATCTACGTGAATGATAATAGGAAGTAGGGGAAACCTAAAAAGTAATCTAATTTTAAAAACGCGAAATTTAATTAAAAACTACGTGAGTGCGCAAAATAAAACGCGAATTTAATGCTACACTAGTCCTACGAGTATGAAAATCATTTTTCTACTTTTCTAATGATGAAAGAAAATTTTTGGAAAAAGAAAAATATTTTTTCGACTTTTATATATATTTTTTTAATGATTTAAAAACAACTAAAACTAAATTAAATTATAAAAAATACTAAAACTAATGGGAAAATTTTGAAAATTTTTTGGTAAATAAATAAACTTAAAACTAATCTAAGGAAAATAAAAGTACAAAATAATCAGTGCTAAATAAGCAGAAATAAGCTATCTCTAAAAACTGAAAATTAAATAAGCAAAGAGAACTACTGTTGGAACCATAGTTTTACTATTTTATCAAGTCTCGGTCATTTGTAATAAATGCTAGGTTGCTTGTTTATTAGTTACATATATTTAAGTAATATGTTATGTTTGTAAGGCTTATGAAAAGCCCAAAAGGCCTAAAGCCCATACGTTTTCTAGAAGAAGGAAGCTAGGTGTGCTGCCCTAGCTCTCCTCCTATAAATAGGACCTCATGTATTCATTTAAACTTGGTTGGTTATTTGAAAACATTAAGGAAACTCTTGCATTTCATTTTCTCAAATTTCTCATAATCATCCCACTCTCATTCTCATCTCATTTCTCTTTATATCATACTTGTGTTTACTAAATGGTGACCTAACAAGTGGTATCATTCGCTAGAGGAAGGTGTAGTTATTGTTTTTTCATTGATTTCTTTCTTTATAAATCGTTTTTTTTTTTTTATCGAATTGTTTGGAAAAGTTTAATTTTTTTGTTAGTTTCTTGGTTTTTCTCACATCTTTGCTTACAAACTTGTGTTTAAAATCAAAACAAACCAAAAAGTTCCAAACTTTTTTTTCTAATTATTCGACTTTTAGATAGTTGTACTTTTTTCGAAATCTTTACAAGTTTGAAATTTTTCTTAAAGTTTTCTACTTTCCTTAAGATTTACACATTTTAAACACAAAAGTACAAGTATCTTGAAAGAAAAACGAATTTAAGGATTGCTTTCTTTGAAAAACAAAAGTTACTACTTATCGAGAACTTCCTACTTGCCTATTTCGAGATCTTCTCATAGTGCACTACCTCGACTTCGTTTGTGTGGACTCGGTATTTTCTTTCTTGTATAAGAAAGTTAAGTACTTCGACTTTTGGGAAAGTTTTCGAAATTGTATAATTTCGAAAACTAAGTTTCGCAAAGTTATCGAGAAATCCTACATTTTTCGATAAACCTGCTTAATTATCGAGAAAATTTATCGAGAAATCCTACATTTTTTCGATAAACTAAGTTTCGAGAAATTCAACATTTTTTCGAAAAGTTATCGAGAAATTTTTAAGTTATCGAAATCTTATTTCTCGATAAACCTTCTTTATTATTATCGAAATCTTATTTCTCGATAACATTGAACAGTTTCGAAATCTTTTCTCGATAAATCCACTACGTTTTTTTTTCGAAATCTATGTTTCTCGAAAATGTGCTAAGTTTCGAAAACATATTATCGAAATCTTATTTGAAGTTGTGCTAAGTTTCTCGATAATTGGTTTATTCTACACTTTCCACAAGATCCATTTCTACACAAGTGTTCTAAGATGTCTCAGCCACCGAATCACTACTTTCCTCATGTTCAACAACAAACACCTCAGCAACAACAACCTCAGCAGTATCAGCAACAACATTACCTTCCGCACCAGATGAATCAACAACCTCCTAAATATAATCCACAACAACATTACCTAATGATGCAACAACAGCTCATTCCTCAACAACTACCATATCAAGTGCCACTACAAAACACTCAGTTTTCCTCCAAACAACCTCACTGGTTTGACAGAATGTGTGAAGTTATTACAACTCAACAATCCCGACATGAGGCAGGATCACTTGAGACACCTCCAATGCTAACACCTGGTAACTATGTGCAATGGTCAAGTCGATTCTTACGCTTTCTTGAACTAAAGAAACCTCATGGGCAGTTCTTAAAGCAAGTGATACTTGAAGGACCATTTGAGTGGCCAACACGATTTGAAGCTGGTGATCCAAATATTGATCCTCCACGTCCTCCTGGTGATAGACCCCTTCCAGAATCTTCACTCTCTGAAGAACAGAAACTACATCGTGAAGCTGATCAGTATGCAATGGCTTATATACTTCAAGGTATACCTAATCCGATCTATCGCAGTGTCGATGCTCAGAAAACAGCCAAAGCTATGTGGGAACACGTTCATCTCCTCATGGAAGGCACTCAATTGAACAAAGATGACATGGAATCCAAGCTTTACATGGAATACACTGACATCACAATTGAACCTGGAGAGTCACTTGAGTCCTACTATCATCGTTTCACAAATGTGGTAAATGATCTGGAACGTCACAAAATCACTGTACCAAGGATCGTTGTGAACTCCAAATTTGTGGGTAGTCTTGGCCCTGATTGGCACAAATATGTGACATTTGTTCGTCAAACGAAGAATCTTCATGATGCTCCATATGGGTTGTTGTATGATTTTCTGAAACACCATGAACCTGAAGTGGAAAAAGATAGAGCTTTACGAGGAGGATACACACCAACATCAGCACCAAATTCCTTGGCTCTCGTAGCTCAATCTCCCTATGCTCCACCACCAATGTCAAATCATGCATATGTTCAAGAGCAGAACTACTTCAGTTATCCACAATCTTCCAACTCGAACCAAATGGTCCCTTATGATTCATCTCTACAAGATTCTTCTACTCAACTTGTTCCGTCAAACAACAATGATGCTGTGTACTACTCCAACTCCAATGATGATGACGACGATGACTTTAATACGTTGAATCAGGGACTTGCTCTTATTGCTCGTGCTTTCAGCAAATTCTCCAACAAAACAAACAACCGTCAACGTTCATCTTCAAACACAAGAAATCAAGCTGTTATTAATGATGGAAGAGTGGAAATTCAGAATCGTAGCTATGGTCGATCTGGTTCAGGAAGCTCTTCAGGAAATTATGGGAATAGTCAGAGGTTTAGTAACAATACCGGGTTCAGAAACAACTCAGCATCTCCTCAACAAAGGTCTGACTCAGTTGCTACAAGGAACTCCAGCTCAGGGAATGCAGTTTGGTGCTACAATTGCAATGAACAAGGTCATATAGCTACAGCATGTCCCAAACCGAGAACTCGGGGTAGTAAGTTTCACAAGCAGGCATTACTCATGGCTCTTCAAGATGAAAAGGATGGACATTTCCCTGAACAAGACAACAACTTCATGGCAAATGTACACAATGATGATGACATGGAAGATCTGGAAGCTAATGCAGCTGTGATGCTTATGGCCAACATGCAGGAACTTAAGCTCAATGATTCAGGTCCAGTGTATGACACTGACGGCTTGTCTCAGGTACATGACCTCAATGCATGCTTTATAAATGAAATTATCTCACCCTCTGCTTCTGAATCAGATATGGCGCAAGTTGTTCCATCTACATCATCTTCATCCTCTCAAACAGATGAACAAATAAGCACAGTTGTCATATTTGATGATGACACAGTTGTTTCATTTGATGATCCTATTGAGAATGATAAATATGATCAGTTAGAACAACATGAACCATCATTTGATACAGACCCTGACCTCATAATGTTATCTAAACAACTGAATGCTCAACAATTGCTAATTGCAAAGTGCAACGAGAAAAACAAAGTTTTAAAAGAAACTAATGCAACACTTGCAAGAGACATTGAGTGTTATAAAATTCAGCTTTCAAATCAAGATGAAAAGATTAAACACACTAAAAGTTTTGAAAAAGCTTTTCAAGATTCTTACAACAAAGAACAAGATCTTCAACGCAAAATACAAGATTTAATTGAGTCACACGGAAAGTTGATTTCGAAACTTGAAAGTGAGAAGGGTGAATTGCAAAAACAAGTTGAATGTCTTCAAACTGAACTTTCAAAAACAGAAACAAAATTGTCAAGTTGTCAAAAAGATTTTCATGAACATAAAATACGGAAAAGGAAGTACATAGACAACTTACTCGGTGATATTGTGGATCTTGAAAAACAACTCAAAGAATTTCGTCACATTGTTTACAAACACGGGAACTCTGTCACAACAATTCAGAAATTTACTTTAAAACCGAGACCCAATTGCGGATATGCACTTGGTGATTACAATTCAATGTTTCTACACACGGCATTCAAAGAAATTCCAAAAATTTACAGTATGGATTATTTTCTTGATAATACGTTTGTGCGTGCTGTTGTTTTTGATACTGAGGAAGAAGAAGAACTTGAAGACGAGAGTCGATCAAAAATGAGTCAAGTTCAATATTGGACACCATATGACTATTCAAAAGCTCCTCCAATTTCAAAATCTTTTGTTACTCAAAAGGAATTACCTGAGAAATCATGGTTTATCGAAGAGTCATATGTTTCATCTCACAATGTGGCTCCTGTCCCACATGTAGCACAAATAAATGGTCCTTTACCATCATCCGGTGTACTTACACCTTTACCAAAATGTCGTGTCTTAAATTATTTCAAAACCTTTATGGAAGACATCGATATTTTGGAGGAAACAATTGAACGCAATTCAGAAATAAAAATTGAAACTTTTCAATCCGCTTACGAGCGAGAAAAGAGAGATATTTTTCAAAAACAAATGAAACCAATTGTTCAACACCTTCGTCTATGTGCTACACGTTGGGATCAGGAACTTCAAAAGGAGGTCAAAAATATGATAAACGTTTTTGATACTGCTGAAAATGAGATTTTGGTCCAAAAGCTACAAACTAAAGTTTTCAAAAATGATGCTGATCGACTCTTGGAACAAGTTCTCTGTGCTGATATTTTGCCTGTTATCATGAATGATCTCTATAAATCTGGTACTTCTATGCTTGTAGATGATCTCTGTGTTGATAACAATTTGTTGAATGTGGAATTAGAGACACTTAAAAATGAGAATGAAAATCTGAAGAAAAAGAATGATGATGTGACAAAACAGTTTTCAAAAGAAATTTGTCAACTCAAACAAAGGCTTGAATGGTGTCAAGCTCAAAGTCTTAAAAGGGAATTGAAGTTTCAAAGTCAAAATGTTTCAAACTCTTGTCAGATTTGCAAAAACAACGAGTCTTTAAAAGGTCGATGTTTCCAATACGAGAAAGAAATTGCGGATTTAAAAATTGAAAACGCCGAATGGCAACAAAACCGCGACGACATCAAATATTGCAATGGTTTACTTGAGTCTGAAATTCAGGACAAAAATCACATCATCATTGATTTAAAAGAGAAAGTCAAGCTACTTCAAAAAGGAAAAATGGTTGACACCACGGTGATAGCACCAGGAATGTATCAAATAAACAAAACTGATAAAGGAAAGGTTGTTCAAAACACTAATGTTGATAACTCCACTTCTACAGGACTAGTCTCCACTTCTAGCGTTAGCAGACCCAAGCGAAAAAGTAAAAAGAAGAATAGGATCTTGCAACGTAAGAGAGGACATCTAGAAGCTCAAGAAGTAGAAGACCAACTTAGGAATTTGAATAAAACTCATGTTGCATCAGATTTAGATTCTAATCTGGCAAATTGTAATCAAAATCTAAATGTAACGAATGATAAACCTTTGAATGTTTTGAATATTAATGCATCTTGTGTGTTTTGTCATAAAAGCGTATCATCTGGTGATCATACAAAATGTTTAGCTAATTCTCTTCTCAATCGTCATAAGAAACGTAGGACACGCATTCCTTTTAGGCCCACTAATGCCTCTAAGTCTAACTTAGGAAAGCCGTCTTCTACGGTTTCTGATGATGTCCCAGTTACCCCCATAGGTGCCGAGAACAAATCTAGGACTGAGCCACCTACTAGTGCATTTAACATTAAGAAAGCAAAAACTAGTTGGAATTGGCAACGTTGGTTACAACACAAACCAGACTTTAAATGGATTCCTAAATTGTTGAATATATGTGTTACTAACCAACAGGAACCCGCATTATCTTTGGGTTCCACCCTTACTTCTGTTCCACCCGTGTCTTCTTCTGGTGATGCAGGTGGTACAGATTGTTCTCTGGATTGTTGATAGCGGATGCACCCGACATATGACAGGCAATCTCAAACTGCTACACAACTTTGTCTCAAAGTTTATAGGAACTGTCAGATTCGGGAATGATCATTACGCTCTAATAATGGGATATGGTGACTACATCAGCGGTAACATTGAAA
Organism: Artemisia argyi; assembly: GCA_030686995.1. Taxonomy (NCBI): domain Eukaryota; kingdom Viridiplantae; phylum Streptophyta; class Magnoliopsida; order Asterales; family Asteraceae; genus Artemisia; species Artemisia argyi. The sequence goes on from JARVZY010006270.1 coordinate 20,717, forward strand.
TTAGTCGTGTTTACTACGTGGAAGGCCTTGGACACAACCTTTTCTCTGTTGGTCAATTCTGTGATGGGGATCTAGAAGTTGCATTTCGTGAGAAAACTTGCTTTGTTCGTGACTTACAAGGAAATGATCTAATGTCTGGCTCACGCGGCTGCAATCTTTATACATTCTCAATGTCAGATATGATTGCAACATCTCCGATATGTCTTCTCTCCAAAGCTGAATCGACTAAATCTTGGTTATGGCACAAACGTCTTTCGCACTTGAATTTCAGAACCATGACTGACCTTGCTCGTTATAAACTTGTCGATGGATTTCCAATATTCCGTTTTACCAAAGATCATTTATGTCCAGCCTGTGAACAAGGAAAAAGTACTCGAGCTCATTTTCCTTCAAAACCTGAGCAAAGTACGAATCATGTTTTACAACTGCTTCATATGGATTTGTGTGGACCGATGCGTGTTCAAAGTATCAACGGTAAATGCTACATACTAGTAATTGTGGATGACTTCTCCAGATGGACTTGGGTTTATTTTCTACGAAGTAAAGATCAAGCTCCTTCGATGATCATCACCTTTCTCACCAAAATTCAAATTCAGCTTCGCAACACGGTACGAATCGTCAGAACTGACAATGGAACTGAATTCAAGAATCAGACACTTCGGTCTTACTATGAGAAAGTGGGAATTGAACATCAAACGTCTATACCTAGAAGCCCAGAACAGAATGGTGTGGTTGAAAGACGCAACAGGACGTTAGTGGAAGCTGCTAGAACTATGTTGATTAATGCTCAATTACCAGATTACTTATGGGCAGAAGCTGTTTCAACCGCATGTTATACTCAAAACCGTTGCATGATCACAAAACGCCATCGCAAAACACCATATCAAATTGTTCACAAAAGGAAACCGAACATCGATTACTTTCATGTATTTGGAGCACTTTGCTATCCGAAAAATGATCGTGATGATTTAGGTAAACTCAAAGCTAAGGCTGACATCGGAGTGTTCGTTGGATATTGTGATAATTCCAAAGGTTTTCGGATATGGAATCGTCGTACAAGAGAAATTCAAGAAACCATTCACGCTAATTTCGATGAACTCACCCAAATGGCTTCTGAGCAACATAGCTTAGGACCCGAATTCAACCGTCTTAACTCTCCGGCATCTTCAGCTGAACCTTTACCACTTAACCGCAAAGAATTAGAAACCTTGTTTGCTCCACTATTTGATGACACAATTGAATACCGTCCTACTGAGGTCTCACCAAATTCCGCTGCTCAACCTGATCACATTCCAGTACCAGACTCACCTCAACAAACTTCTACAAGTGTTGAAAGAGACGGTCCTTCAATTGAATCACCATCAACAGCAGAACAAACTGGTTCTACTCCCTGCTATCCAACTGAAGATCCAACACCACAATCAGTTCCACAATCCGCAGAGCATGATCCTGATGCGTTCATTAATCCGTTTGCACCAGCTACTACAGTTCCTGATATAGCTGAGTCGTCAACACGCAACTTGGATCCTGCCAACATGCGAGATACGTATCAACTACACCCTTCAACACATAAATGGACTCGTGACCATCCACTAGTTCATATTATTGGCCATCCAGATGCACCTGTTATGACAAGACAACGACTTCACACAGATGGAGAAACTTGCATCTACGCACTCACAGTTTGTCATGAAGAACCCAAGAACATTAAAGATGCAATGACTTATGACAACTGGATTGAATCTATGCAAGAGGAATTTCAACAATTCATAAGATTAGAAGTCTGGGAATTAGTTGAAAGACCTGACGAAGTCTTTGTCATCGGGTTAAAATGGATATGGAAGAATAAGCTTGATGCAGAAGGGACAGTCATCCGCAACAAATCACGTCTGGTAGCGAAAGGATACTCTCAACTTGAAGGTCTTGACTTTGCTGAATCCTTTGCTCCAGTGGCAAGACATGAAGCTGTTCGGATCTTTTTGGCTTATGCTGCTCATAGGAATATGGTGGTTTACCAGATGGATGTGAAAACAGCATTTCTGAATGGAGAACTCCGTGAAGAAGTTTATGTCAGTCAACCTGAAGGCTTCGTTGATCCTGAACGTCCTAATCATGTCTACCGACTAAAAAAGGCTCTCTACGGACTCAAGCAAGCCCCACGGGCGTGGTATGACAAACTATCTACTTTCTTATTGGCCAATAAATTCCTTAAAGGATCGGTGGATCCAACATTGTTTACAAAAACCTACGGGGAGGACTTACTTGTTGTTCAAATATATGTCGATGACATCATTTTTGCCTCAACAAAACGAAGTTACTCTAATGATTTTGCAAAATTAATGAAAGATAATTTTGAAATGTCCATGATGGGTGAACTTACGTTCTTTCTAGGATTACAAGTTCATCAATCACCCCGTGGTATTTTTATAAATCAGTCCAAATATGCTCTCGAAATTCTTAAGAAACATGGAATGATGTCTTGTGATACTTTTAATACACCAATGGGCTATACCACAAAACTAGATGCTGATTTACATGGGACTCCTGTTGACCCTACCAAATACCGAAGTATGATTGGGTCCCTCATGTATCTCACATCTAGCAGACCTGATATAGTATTTGCTGTCTACATGTGCTCTCGCTATCAGTCCAGACCAACTGAAAAACACCTCAGTGAGGTCAAAAGAATCCTTCGATACATTAAGGGAACCATTAACTTGGGAATCTGGTATCCGAAGGATTCTGGTTTTGAACTAATTGCTTTTTCAGATGCTGATCATGCAGAATGTTTAGACACACGCAAAAGTACATCTGGTGGATTACAGTTTCTCGGAGACAAACTTGTGTCATGGCAATCTAAGAAGCAGGACTGCACTTCATTGTCGTCTACGGAATCTGAATACGTAGCCATGTCTGCTTGTTGCGCTCAAGTCATTTGGATGAGATCACAACTTAAAGATTATGGCTACCTATTCAACAAGATTCCCATCTACTGTGATTCAAAGAGTGCAATTGCTATCTCCTGCAACACTGTGCATCATTGCAAATCCAAACACATCGATCTCCGATATCATTTCATCAAAGAGCATGTGGAAAGGGGTACAGTTGAACTTTATTTTGTTGGAACTGAGTACCAATTGGCAGACTTACTTACCAAATCTCTGGCACCATCCAGGTTTGCTAGTTTAGTTCACCAAATTGGTATGAGATGTTTGACACCAGAGGATCTGGAAAAGTTTTTAAAATACCACTGATCGTCAAACATCACTACTATCTTTTGTATAATAGTTTGTTTTTTATTTCTTTAAAAAAAAATAAAAAAAATAAAATAAAATAAAAAATAAAATAAAAAAATGCAATGCAAGTATATCGCTTCCATTCAACACCTTGTTCATACTTTACAAGTGTTGAGGGGGAGTCACGCTTAAATCTTTTACCAATTTTAATTGGTATACTTGCATGTTTCTCGTATTTTTTACGGTTCGAAGAGGGTGTGGATGATTTCTTTTACAACACTTTGTCTCATTTGTTTTAAGTCTTCATAAGTTAGCTTAACGAATTCACATCTCAAATGTCAATAGACTTGCTAGTTACTTTAGGGTTCTAGTTAAAGTATCTCTTAGTTAAGGGACCCATGTTGTCAAATTCTTAAAGATTCAAAAACTTTAGAACACTAGCTTGTTTCATTTAAAAGTCTAAGGACTAAAAGTGACAAAAATCAATACTTTTCAAAATAACAAATACAAACAAACCGTACAAACCTTAAACCCCACTATTTCAAAACCACTAAACCCCTAAAACCCTTTTCTTAAACCCACGGTTCAAAATCATTCGAGCTAACCACAACCTTGATCATCAAATTGTAAGTTCCTATGTAATCACTAGGGCATTTCAAACATAGGATCTTGGTTAATTGGTTTTTCAATGGTTAGATCTCTTGTATTCGTGATGTCGAGAACTAGGGTTAGGATTTCGAAAATGCGAGTAACCTGTTGTGATGATTAATTCTTGATGGGGTTTAGTCACTTTACTTGTTTCTAATACTTTCTCATCGTTTATTATCTCATTCAATCATGTTTGCTTTGTTTTCGATTTCAAAAGAATGGGTCGAAGTGGGTATTTAAGCTTCTGTGATTATTTGTTTGATGTTATTGGTGGGATTTGCTTATTTGGTCTCTTATGTGCATAATCAATCTAGCTTGGATGTTTATCACTGTTCTTACATGTTTCTCGATGAACTTACTTGTTTCGTTCGGAAAATTATCGAGATATACGTGTCTCAAAGGGTTGTCCATTGTGCTAGGTGTCTTGTTATGCATCCTTAGTTATAATTGTGATATGCTAGACGTTGTTTTTATCTGTTGCTTCGAATTAATCAAGTTCTCGAAAAAATATTTTCTTGAGTATTATCGAAATCTTTGTAACTGTGCTTAAAATCTTTAATCTACCTTGGTGACAGGCCATATTCATTGGAAAAGTACTTAGTGAAGGAAATGTACGTGTGATTTCTACAAAAATCGAATTAATTCTTGTATAAGAATTTTTTCGAGAAACTGTGTTCTTATCGAAATCTTTTCTAAATATCGAGAAACCTATGTTTTTCGAGAAATATTGTCGAAATCTTTCTGGGAACTCTATTTCTTTCGAAATCTTCAGTTTCTCGAAATATTGGTTTATCGAAATTAATCTTCTGTGATTTCTCGATAACTTTGAGTTTTGTCGCAAAAACCTGATAGAGGAAAAATCTCGATAATGTTTCTCGATAAAAGTCAATTTTTCTCGAAAATGACACTTTCTCGATAAAAGTCAATTTTTCTCGAAGATGACACTTTCTCGATAAAAGTCAGTTGTAAACTATCACCAGTTTCTCGATATGTTGTTAACAGAATTTTTTTTCGATAACATCAACTTTTTCGAAAAGTAAGAAATCTCGATAAAAGGCAGTTATGTGGAATTTTTTCGAGAAATTTACTTTCTTAATAAAGTTTCACTATTACATTTTCTCGAAATCTGTTTCTTTACTCAAGTTTGCGATAAAAGGTCCATAATGCATTTTTCGAAATCTTGTTTGGTATTGTATCATTGGTGTGATTCATTATTGTGGTGTAATGTGATGTAGTTGTGAATTGTGCTTGTCATGTTGTGCTTATTTGCCATATGCTTTATTTGACTCATAACTAAATGACGCATTTGTGCTTAATTGTTTCAAGTAGATATCTGTATCCAAACTCTAAACTGTGCTAACACATAACAAATTTGGATGTTTGGTTTATGGTGATACTTTTCAGATAAACATGGCTGAACACACTGAGAACGTCGCAGAACAACCTCTTCCATTACTCACCTTGGATGACATCACTCCCGAGAACTACCATGTCACGCTTGGCAACAACAACCCCCGAGTTGATTTCAACAAGTTGAATATCACAGAGAAATCATGCAAGATTGTGAAAGATATCCTACTGGCACATCCATGCAAACCACTTCTCACCTGCTCTACTTCAGTTCCACTGTTCTACCTTCATCAGTTCTGGCTTACTGCTCAGGCCAACTTGGATAATGAGTCTTTCACTGTTATCTTAGATGGCCAAGATTACTCTGTAGATCATGATGTTCTTCGTACTGCCCTTCTCATGCCACAAACTGACAACGAATTTGCTCCGATACTACCTGACCTGGAACTTCTTGACTTCTTCATTGAATTAGGATATGAGGTTGATGATGATGAACCTCTAATCAAGCTTTCCAAATTTAATGTCAAGTATATCCCTCAGCCTTGGAGAACATTCTGTCCGTTGGTTGTTAGATCTATATCTGGAAGGAAAAGTGGTCATGAACATCCAAGGCTCGAACACCTGCAAACATTATGGGGAATGGTGACTCTGACACCGATTGACTTTGCAGTTCCTATCATGAATGATATCGTCTACAGTATTCAGACCGACCGTGTGAAGACTATGATACCATTCACAAGATTCACCAAGCTTATCATTGAACATCTCTGCAAAAGTTCTCCAGAATTCATCAAGAGGATGGTTGATCCTAATGAGCCGAAGCACCTCTTCGAGGACGACTTCACCACCTTATTCATCAAATCGACCACTTCCTCTACCAAGATCAAAGGAATGAGGATTCCCGAAT